>JAUZNJ010031579.1:1854-39268 GCA_034780135.1 Jordanella pulchra | reverse complement strand
TGTATATATATGTATATGTACATATATGTATATGTACATATATGTATATATGTATATGTATATATATGTATGTATATGTATATATATGTATGTATATATGTATATGTATATATATGTATGTATATATGTATATGTATATATATATGTATATATATATGTATATGTATATATATATGTATATATATATGTATATGTATATATATATGTATATGTATATATATATGTATATATATATATACGTATATGTATATATATGTATATATGTATATGTACATATACGTACACATATATATATATATATATATATGTATATATATATATATGTATGTGTGTGTGTTTGTGTATATGTTTTTCATAGTGGATTCTGGTTTGTTTGCAAGATTGAAAACAAACAGTTGTCTAAACCCTTACATGCTGAAATCTCTAATTTCAGTATGTTATGGCCTGCAGTATTTGGGTACAGAAAGGACAATTATTAAGAGAATGTATGAGATTATCTGTAAAGAATGTAGTAAGATGACACTTTGAATACCCGTCAATAATTATCATCATGTCATCTACTTTGAGAGTGGAGGTATTTTCATCAAGTGCCACTAAAATCAGGTTTTGTTTTTGGAGTCTAGCTAATTTAAGTCTTAGAGACACTTCCACACATCTTTGCACTGACACTGTTGGTCCTTATTAAGCAACCACTTCACCTTTGGTATTTCACGGACATATCATCTTAGTTTTGCAGAATCAGCTGTGTCGATATTTAATGTTGTGTTTTGCTTTGCCAGTTCTATTTTTGTTACTGCAAAACTGTCCCTGAGACACATCTGCAAATTTGCAGTTCACATATGTTGATTCCACTGTGCAAAAGAAACAAAAAAAATCTAAACAGTTAAAAAAGAAGGAAGCCTTTGGGGCTTAAGGGTGAAAACAGAATAGTCAAAAATGTGTTTTTGTCCAGACTGACCACTTTATCCAGCCATTGGATTTAGTTGTCATAAAAATCTTGATGCGAACAATGTGCACAGAGTATTATCAAAAAGTTGGTGTTTACACATGAAGAGGTTCATTTGTAAGCAAATAGGCAGACATGTAATACATGTTATCGGTGTTCGTTTAAAGTTAATTTGTTTGTTTATATTAAAGGAATATCCAAAGGAATGCCATAGCAATGTAAAAGGCCGTTTTCCTTTTGTTTCTCAAGCTAGACCTAATAATGTAAAAAAAAAAAGATATTGTTTGACCATCTCAAGGCTTTGGTAAAAGGGTATCTGTTAAAGAGATTTGAAAGATCCAGTGTTGCAGCTTCAATGGAAACTCTAAAAAACAAGTGTCAGTTTAAAATGAGTTTATAAGAAACCCAGGGAAATAATCAAAACTAGAGTAATCTAGTCATGTTTTTTTAATCTTGTTTTTTTTTAAGAGTATTTTTTCTGTTATGAAGCTTAGACATGATTTAATAAAAAATGTTAAATGTTGCATCTATACCTCCAAGTCTGGTTCCCTGGGCTGCTTGGTTTGGCGTCTACTCAGTTTCAGGTAGGATTTGACTTTTAAAGGTAGTCTCAGCTACCATAACTATCATAACTATATTTTTTTATGGGACCTGCTCTGGCTGATGTGGCAGTAGGGTTACAGGCTGAGATATTATTTAACAGCAGTAATAAGATGCTCCTACTAGATGCACTAGTGATACAAGTGGATATGCTCTCCAACCTCTTCACTGAACAGAGCAATGACAGCTGCACGATGTCCCATTTTTCCTGCAGCTGCAAACACTCCAAAGCTAACCCCTTGACTTCAAGTACTCCTTTATTAAGGTGGATATAATGAATAAGGATTATAAGGAACAAATTTGGCATGCAGCATCAGAAATGACATTTTCTGTAAATGGCCAGGTAGAATTATGAGGAAATGGTAATATACCTCTTCCATCTTTCCTACAAAGGGGGAAAGAAAGGTTTACAGACAGACTCTCAAATGTCTCACAAAGCTGTGACCTGAATGAAATGTTCACAAAATTACTAATCACACAGACATTTTCTTCAATCTCACACACATCAATCCATCAGAGTGTTCATTGGCTTTTTATAAGCCAATACGCCCATTGCTTTGTCCTTTATCTTTCCATCCAGCTGTTCATTGGTTCACCAATGGCTTTATCTCCCCATTGATTTATCCATGTTTTTCAATCCCTACATCCTCCCACCATTGATTTATCCATCAATCTTTTAGTTTATCAATCAGTTCCTCAGCTCAGTTGATCCGTTTACTGTGCAGTTTTATCCAGCGACTCCCAATCTTTCAATATCATTGTCAGTCTTTCTGCACATAATTGTATAGTATCATCAGTTTATCATATATGTATTATCCACCAATATTAGTATATTTAATAACTGATGTTATTTAACCAAACAACCAAACCAAACATGAAAATCTACTTAAGGGTTTTTAAAAGGTTAAAGAATGAATGTTTTGGTTTTCTTTAGATGGTAGAGATTTAACCCTCTCAAATGTTCTCTCTCTGTCCCTGGAAAGATAAAACTGGTTTGTGTTCATTCTTTCTTCTAGATGTCAAACTTAACTTTTAGGGAAGTTTGAAAAGAAATGAATATTTTATCAGAAGGAAGGCCTCCATAGTCCAACCTGTTCTGATGCTCTACTATTTGCCTCGGGTCTCGTTTCACCTCTCAGTGAAATTCTCTGTGTTCCTGCAGCTATGGCTCTGAATGTCCCTTTCCTTATCATAACAGAGAGAGATCATCTCTGCATATTTGTTTGACCTGGTCTCACTGTCTCTGTCCGGTGACGGAAAGGTGACAGACGTTTGAAGTGAACGACAACATACTGTTCAGCACTACTCTGTTATCAAAAACAAATGAAACAGATTTCTTCTAGGTCAACATTACATAATTATAATAAGCTAAATAAATTTGATACCCTCCAAACCCTGGGCTAAGTCATAAAACCCATAATTTGTTAGATAGTAGCATCACTCTGGATATTCTTATGTCAGATCTGTATTTTTATAGAGAATACACATTTTTTGAAACTCTAATCCATGAAGTTCTCACATTTTCCAAGTAATGATAATATAAAGGTTTTACCCTTAAAAACCCATAAATTTAACATGTCATCAAAAACTTTCAGGTTTTGTTAATAGCTTAAGATTTTTTTTGCTACAGCTTTGTATGTATTTTGCTTTTAGGACAATAAAATTCTTCCAATGTAAAGGGACCTGAATGTTTTTCAATACTCTGGGTCAGAGTACTGAATGAGTTACTTCCATATATGAATAAAGCTAAGGCTGTTTGTTTATCTCATTGCTACACTGCAGTAAATTTTAGTTATTTGTAATTTACAATAAGATAAACAGGAAAAGTAGGAATGGTTTGATGTGTAGAAACCCTGAATTCAACCATTTCCGTTTTGTGGTTTAGGTTTATACAATATTTCTGAATTTTATTGCAGATAGTTCTGCTATCAGTCAATGCCAGTATTTATTATTTTACAAAATGTGAGGACCTCACCGCAAGGGAAGGCTAACCTTCTTGTCTGAGAGGTTAGTCTCTGATCTGTTTGAGATCATCTTAAATTTTTGAATAGTCTCCCCAGAACGGTGTTTCCTCCCACTCTTTTACCTCTGAACTTTGAATTTACAGTTCTTTCAAAAAAGGTCATTTTCCAGGTCATACTGATTTAGTTCACTAACCATTGACAGTATAGATCTCAATACTCCTTTTAAACGTGGCTTAAACTTTCAGAAATGTACCTGAAGAGGCCATTTCTTTTTGTCATTCCCTTTGGCCTTTATCGCCTCTTGTTTTAATCTCACCCCATCAATTCTTTGCTTGTATTATTTACCAGTGATAAGGACTCGATGTTTAAGCTCAGTATATTTGGTTGTATAGTTCAACATGAAAAATGTTTGGACACATTTAGTTGTACCTTTTGCAACAATTTGCAGTTATACATTTTCATGAGACATCAAAATATTACACTTCAGTACAATATAAAATAGCCAGTGCACAGCT
The DNA here is from genome assembly GCA_034780135.1 of Jordanella pulchra. NCBI lineage: Eukaryota > Metazoa > Chordata > Actinopteri > Cyprinodontiformes > Cyprinodontidae > Jordanella > Jordanella pulchra. The sequence continues at coordinate 35,243 of JAUZNJ010031579.1, read as the reverse complement.
TGTGTAGGTCTTAAGCATCCTCCAGCTCTGTGATATTAGCATCAAGGAGTGGAAAGGGATTCTAGTGGCATCCTGTTAGTTGACACCATGAACAACAGAGTTAAAGCATTGTTGGGAAAAAATATAGTCACAGAAAATAGTGACACTGTGTGTAACATTTGGACATTTAGAGGTGTACTCACTTCTCTTGTTGATTTTTCTTTTTCCACTTGGCAGTAAATTTAGACCTTTATACAAGCTGTTCAATGACTGCCTCACACTGTATCAAATTGTCATAGTTCCAGCGTTTTTAAAGAAAAACAATGTAAGAAAACACATTTTAACTAAATGCAATGGGTGGACTTACTGTTTTAAGACATTAGGTGGGCAGATCAGAGGGTCTGGTGGCGCCTGTTTATGGGAGCCTCGCTTCTGTCAGTGAGCCCCAGGGCAGCTGCGGCCACGATGTACCTTGCCATCATCCGCGTGTGTGTGGATGTGTGAATGACTGAATGTGGTGTAAAATGCTTTGGTCAAGTCTCCTGACTTGAAAAAGCGCCATATAAGGGCATTTACCATTTTACAAATGTAAGTATTTAAAGCACATGAAAAAGTCAGTTTCTTTGAAGATTTTAAAAGTTATACTTGTCCTAAAAAGTGGTAAAATATTTCACACACAACTATTTTTTTGACAGATTTATTGATAAATAAAGAGAAAAGTACCAGGCAGACTGTTAGCATTACAGGTGTTAAAGTGTTAAGTATTTTTGACAAGTTCTCAGTTAATGTTATGTTCATCTTTTATGGGACTTAATTCTGGTTTCTAGTCTCAAAAAACACTTCACTCATTGAAGACTGTTCAAGAAATCAAGTGAAATGTCAATTAGTGTGTTGGGCACTTTAATGAAAGAGGTACTTAGTACTTAGGGCTGTTTTCTTTTTCCTAAAGATGGGCTGGTGATGGTTCTGTTGTCATGGTCACCAGCCAATTATTAGCTAAAAAGGAACTTTAGTATTATAAACTGGGCAAGCAAAGTGCTAACTTTATTCCTATTGAACATTTCCATTAGGAGCTAGAGCTTTAGCTTACCAAATAGCAGCCAAGAAAAACATTTAAAGTGTTTGATTAAATACATGAGAAGTTAAAACACTGCGTGATGAACTACAAGAAAAAGCTTACATCTAACAGAAGTTTCACTGTTTATTACTAAGTCATGATTTACAAAGTGATTAAATACATGTTTTACTTGGTTACATACAATCAAATTGTAACTTGATTAGGATTTGGAAATGGGTTTTTCAGAGATGTCTGACCAATTACTTCTTCTTCCACCATTTAAATCAAATGAGCTGAAAAATGGGGTTATTTTTTTTTATGTTGACAAACCTTCTCTTCCTTTCTGTTTTACTGACTGTTTATTTCAGTTATTTTACAGTTGTCAAAAAAAGAAATATATATGAATAAATAATTCTGCTTCGAAATGTCGCCAATTAGAATAGTATTCAATGTTTTTTATGAATTATGCCTTGACTCTTACAGAAATGTCGCAGCACTGAGAATTTACTCAGAAATCTCTTTTTATGCTTTCCACATTTCCCGTTTCTTTTTCGGCAGACTTTTTAACCCTACATTTAAATGCAACCCTGCATATACATAATTATGATGATTAAAGATAATAGCTGTAATTTTAGTGTACCAATGAAAAGAAATGACCCGTTTTAACATTTTATTGGCATCCATTTGTGATATTGCATAAGGGGGAAGCATTGATGCATCCAAACCTTTGTAGGTGTCTTTCTTAACTGTATACCAGTTGGTGATTGGCAGATTTTTTTTTGTTACGATTTTAAAACCTTTTCGACTGAACTTTTTGTTTCATCCTGCTGGTGCACATCAAACAATGCATCAAGTGAGAAATGAATGCAGGTTTTGCTGAAACCTCTTTTTCAACACCATCTGACGCTTGTTAAAGTTTTTCGGTTTTAAGTGGATTCATCACAGAAAAAGTGCTTTAGGTTTTGATGGATGTCTTTTGGCCTCTTTTAACAATTTAAACTGATGTCATTTTAATTCAGCTTTTGCTTTCACTTCATCTAGTGTGAGTCAACAAATGAAGATAAGCTTCAATCAGACAGCTCGGCCAACGATGCTCAGCTCACTAAAGGTAATTTACTGTTACAAAACACACACATATAGTATTTTGCGGTGTCTTTTGGGTACATTTTAGCCTATCACACCCTCAAGCTTTAACTCACAAACTATATTTCATTTGGCAATGATCAACACAGAGCTGTGCTTTAAATCACATTTAAGATGGAAGGAAAAACTATTTGGTGCTTTTATAAGCTGGGTGTCCATGTGTTATGCATCTATCAATGTCATCTCCCTAAATACAATCAGGTGCAAACACCTGCTCTCTGAAAGGTTATTTAAAAGATGACTTGCATGTGAAAACCTCTTAAAAGTTGTTTATTTTGAAATGGAAGCTAAGACTTAATGAATATAATGAAAATCATTAGATAGGTTTGATATAACAATATTCCAAGTTTTTATCGTCATGCACATAAAAAGTAATGGCACAACTGTTTTATCAGACAGTTGGATTATTATTCAGTGAAGAAGCTAAGATGCCAATGGTAAGCCTGGAGAGGCATATTACTTTACATTATTACTAAGGATAAAGTGAGTGGAGATACTTTGGTAATCCTTTAGTTCTGCCACCTACATGAGTTCATCATACCTTTCTAATAGTAGCCAATGAAAACTGTGGGATTGGCAAATGGATACATTTGGTACAAAAACAGCTTCAGCAGCTCTTCAGTCTGAAGAGGTTGACTGTCCAGAACCATCATATCATCTTTGACTATCTGACTAAACAAAAAATGATCAGTAGAAACTGATACAGGTAATATACTAAAGATGGCATATCACTTTATATTGAATAAATTTGGAGTCCCGGCAGCTTAGTGTTGTGTTTGGCGTTTCCTTCAAGAAAACAATGCCCACAGGCTTTGTGTATGTAGGTACATTGTGCTAGTTGTGAGCCACCCTTTTATTCTGCAACTTTAGCTTTATGATGTGAAACAACTACTTTGTTTTTAAATTGAGAGCTATGATCTGGAAAAAAAAAGCTGCTATTTGAAAGAAAGCTTAAGAAAAACCCATTTTCCACAATCCAAGAAGAGAATCCGGCCAACCTTGTAAAAAGGCACTCTGGTCAGATGAAATTAAAGCTTCACTTTTGGTCTACACACTCTGTCTAGGAACATTTGTGCTTTACCCCAAACGCCATAACCGTATGTAAAAAAAAAAAAAGCAAATGTCATATCTAATATTTTTCAGTGGAATGTCTAAAGACGACTGAATACAGATGCATTGCTCAGTTTTATTTTTCAGAAATAAAATGTATGTAGATATATCTGTCTATATATATATATGTGCATATGCGTTTTTGTTTAATTTTATTATCACGCTCTACTATGAGTTGGACTCACAAAGTCCCAATAAAATCGATTGAGATTTGTGGCTGTAATGAAGCAAAATGGAAAACAGGCAAAAGCTGTGAATACATTTGCAATACACTGTATACATTATACACTTTGATAAAGCTTTATTGTTTTATTAGAGTCCTTTTGTGAAATTAGATGCAACATCCCAGAGCCACTGTATATAACTGTGCTTATTTACTTTAATGTTTATAAGCTATGTACTGACATTTATGCACAGGCACCTATGAATGTGGTTGTGTTTAAATTGACAATTTCATGTGATGACATCGGGGCTAGGATTGTCTTAGCAAGAGCAGCCTGCTTACTTCTGTGTTAGCAGGAGCCATAAACAATCACAGGCACTGTATGTAAATGAGGTATCCATGCAGACTGATTATTGGGATACGACTGATCATGAACCAGGCTAAGGGAAACTAATAACAAGGCAGAAAAGAGCACAAAGAAGTAAACTATCAAACTCTCTACAATAAGGATCTGAGTCCTATATTAAGAATATTGCCTGAGGGAACAAGGCACACAGTCTTCTTTCATCTTTGCTAGAGAAAACTTACTTGGTAATGAAATAGAAACACGTTGCGTCCTGCTGATTCAACTGCCTGTTTTTTCTTGTTCTGTCCACAATTGGCTATTTTTGTTTGTCTAATAAAGGCCAGAGTTCCCTTTAGTCATTCTCTCATTTTAGTTTTCTCGCAATCTTTTATCTTTCACCTTTTCTCTTTCTTCATCTGATCTTTTACTTTACTTCTCTTAGATCTGCTTCACTGAATAAACCAAGATAGGCCCGGATCCTAATATCTGTACCTCATACTTTGCACTCTTTTGAAGCTTTTTCGCTCTTTCTTAAATCACTGTTCAACCTTTGTCTTTGTGCCCTCACAGCCTCTTTTGCCCCCATCTCTTTTGCGATTAAACCAAAGGACACCGACATGCTTCCTTTGGAGAAGAACAGAGTACGGCTGGATGATGATTCAGACGAGGACAAGGTCTGGTTTTATTTTCTTTTATTTCCCATCCATACACTAAATTGGGTGTATTTTAATATCAAAGGAAACTACTCCTTCAATTACAGTTTAAACACATTTCAGATTAATTAATGTATTTTATTCTGGAAGTTGCTGGAAGAGGAGGGACTGGCTGCTGTGATGGGTGGAGCTTTAATGTTGGAAAAAGAGCCTCCTCCTGCCCTTGCACCTGAAGAAAAGAAACCCACCCTTTCATTAGAAGAGCTGGAAGCTAAACAAGGTACATAAAACATCATAATATCATGCTATATTTTATCATTACTTTCAACTTAAATGCATTCTGTTGACAAAACTTCAAATCTTTAAATATGATCTTATTTTGTGGAAGATTAATTTTTTTTCCTTTTTCAGATCCAGAAAAAGGAAAAAGGTTCTTTTTACAACCTGTTTTGTAATCTTGTTCGCTAAAGGGGTTGGATTCATGGAGAAACAAAAGAAGATTAGAGATGTAATCCCTAAATTAAAATTTTAAGGATTTTAATAATTTCTCTAACACCAGGAATCCCAAATTGATACAATTGTGTCTCCTGAGAGCTTAATATTAAAATATTCTTTTTAGATGCACACAAACATTATCTTTCTGGAGCCTAATATAGTATTTTTAAAGATATAAAGGTTAATCTTATTAAATTATAATACAATCGAATATTATTTCAGTTTATCAGGTAAACTAATACAAATGTATATTGATTGCTTGAGTTATTCAATTTCATGATGATATCCCATAATGCATTTTGTTAGCGCTGTTGACCTTGAATTTGTTTGTCAGATTCTTCAGACCTAAAGCAACCTAAACTCATGAAAGTATCTCTATAAACACATAAAATGCATAGACTGATGTTTCTATGCAGTTTTACACTCTAGAAAGGTGGATTTCAAATCAGTTCTGTAAGTCTTTACAGTAGCTCTGTAGTAATAGGCTACCTACTGACACATCAGAATCTGCTTGGAGCTTCCTTGCTGGTTGTGCAGGAAGTTCCACTTCTTTAGCGTCTGAGTCTGACTCGGAGTCAAAAGATACACAGTTGTATCCTTGTGCTTTTGTAGCCATTTTTCATGTGAGTACATTCAAACACTGAGTTGGAGGCTGCAGCTAGCTAAAGCTAATTTGCATGATATTGAAAGAGCGATGAAACGGCTCATACTGTCAGGAGTTAAAAACAAGTGGAACTGAGTACCTGAATTTGTATAATTTTGTATAAATATATTAATGAATCCAACCTGGTTAAAATGAAATATAAAAGATCCATTTTAAAAAGCATCATTTCTGGTTTAGCAAAAGACATATGACTCATGTCATAGATATGCCTGCCTGTTGTCGCCTTTGAAGCACTGACTCCAGCCACAGTCCATGCCTTGTGTATCTTTCCCAAACTGCTGAATGAGCTTTGCAGCACAATCCTCTGCAGGCTGCGGTTATCTCTGTCAATTGTGCATATTTTTCTACCACAGATTATCTCCTATTCTCCACATTTTTTCAAAGGAATCTGCATACAACACTTCTTTACCTTGGAGATGATTTATTTACCATCCTTAGTCATATGTGTGGACTATTGCATCCGGATATAAACATTTAAAGTTTTTGATCTGTTGGTCAGTTTAGATCACTGTCTGATAAAAACAGAACAGGTACAAAGTTGGTTGTTCTTCAACTCATCACCACAATTGCAAATGTACAAATAATGAAAAAGCAAGCTATCGACAAAGAAATGAGCTTTATTTCATGTCATCCCTTTTAGTGCAGTCAATTAAAATGGCATAGTAGATTTTTATCTTCATGCATATCAGATTTTTCTGATAGAAAATGTGGAAGTACTTTCTGCAAATACCCTCGAGACAGTGTGTGTCTCTAAAGGCATGAATATTTAGCATTTTATTGTAAAGATTAGACTTAAACCATCATAATCTCTCTTTGACTGGAAAGACAGATGTTAAATTGAACCTTAAAAGACAGATGGACAGTCAAAGACAAATGTGCTACTTTTCAGCATCAATGAGGTTGTCAGGTTCCTTTAGGTTCACTGGAATGGTTTAAGAATCTAATGGCTTTTTTTGAAGCTGTCAGACGGCCAGAGAAAGAGACTAGAGCAGCCTAATAAAAAGCTGACTGAATTGCTTTAGCTGTGCAGCAAAGTGGCTGTCAGTCAGTGGGCCTAACTTGATCAGATAGAATAGAGATCAGTAGCAGACAGCAGACACTTATCTGTGGTGATGGCTTGAAAAAAGGCCACCCGCATTAAATGTGGTTTGTGATAAACAAAGTAGAGCGGCAAGCATTTCCCAGTAGATTTAGCTGTTTCGATTTTGTTGGACAAGAAAAGATAGTTACTATATGAAGCTGTAACAAATATTATCAAGTATTGATTTCTGAGTACTAGGAATGCAGCCTCATAGATTTTCAATTCAGCTGGCATTTAGGGGTTGTTTTAATCAGTTAACAACTGACAATTTTGGGATCACACAAATAACCACTAAAGTATCATAAAAGCTGATGTTACAGTGACTTAAAGGGGCCTTAATCTGAAGAGATTGAACTTTTACTACCTTTTATGTTCAAGTTTTTTATTCACTTTCCCATCTTGTAGAATTCTATTTATTGACTATATAAATAGATAAAACCTAGAAGATATCCAACCTTGTATATTTGCACTCATGTACCTCATTGATTCAAATCTGAATATTTCAATTTTACCAAAACACTTTTTTTGTTGTTTTGAAATGTATTTTTTTATTCTTAAAACATTTAACTGGACCTCCCCCGGCTATTTAATAAACTCCCATATTGTTATTGTTGATTATATATAATTCTCAATAGTAAACTGCAGTACTAAGCTTTTGCTAACTGTGTTTTCAAAGGGTTCACTGACAGTTTTATGCATTTCCGGCTAATCATGCAAACAAAACATACAGAGATTTATTTTCCTGCTTTATAAATACAGTGCTGTGCCTCAAATATGGTATATGTATCAGGGCGGGAACTTAAATTTTGACTAAATAATTAAAAGGATTGTAATGCTAATGTTGGCATGCAGTGACGGTACAAATCCCCCAGCCAATCCACATCAGACCAGATGATGAGACCAGATTATCATAATAAATGCTAATAAGCTCTTCATAATTCCCAAAAAATATTTTTTTAAAGAAAAAATCCTCCCTTAAATGATTCAAACTTTCAACCAGTCTGATAATTAAACAACCTAAAAAATGGATTGAAGATACAATTATTTATGTTTGCAATATTTAAAATGCGATAGCGATTAATTACTGACCCTCTAGGTAACTCGATTAAAAATTCCAGTCAAGTTGCACCACTAATATATAAAAAGAAGTGTTTTACCTGTTCTCTACACATCTGATGCCTAGATGATGCTTGATAGATGCCTGTTTCCATTGGGTTAATATTATCACAGGACCTCAGAGTTCAGTAACATGTAGTAGGAAATATCAGAGTGAATCTTTACTTAACACAGGATTAACAAACTAGACAATCTCCACTAGAATTACAAATCGTATATCTACCCTTGGTAAAACCAAGCCCCTGCAGATAGTGAATGAGTGTTATAGCTCATACTTTGTACATACATTTCCAGAGGACTCTTCAGCACACCCCCACCACACTAAACGTCTTCCTGAACCGGTTAGCTACCAAACTACAGCAGGTGTCCGGCTGCGAGGTTGTCCGGCAGTCACACACACCAGCAGCTCTCCCGTTGGTGCTCCTCACTTGCCTACCAATTAGCCACGATGCTAAACTAAAAAAGTAGAAACATGGACTTCTTTAGAGGTCGTCTTGATCAATGACAGCTATTTCCTTATATTACTGCCACCTGCAGGTGATATTAGGAACATCCATTGCACTATTGTAAGATTGTGAAAAGAGTTGAACTGATGATTTACTGGGACTAGTTTTCATGTGTAAAGGGTACTAAATCTTGTTTGACCTGAGGATGTGGTCCCAGTATATTCACAGGACTTATGTGTGAAAAAGGCTTTACATACTGAACTCTTGTCTCATTTTTCAACGGTCTGTATAGTGTTATGCATGTATGTGGTACAGTAGTGAGATAAAAGCAGGCCAGCATTGTGTTGTCATTGTCTGGGGTGCAGATGGGTTTTGCTTGTCTTTGCTGTTGTTCACGTGTCTTTTGCCTCAGCAGCCGGCTTATTTTTAGCTCTTAAGAGATTCCTGTATCCCCAGCGGTTGCATAACTTAAAAAAGCTACATTATGGTTAGCCTTTTCTTCATATATTATTATTCTACATCAGGCTGTCTTCATTTTCACCTGCTTTTAGACCCTTATTTAATTTATTGAATTATCATTCTCCTATTTTTTTCTTCTCTCTAATTCCATTTTGCTCCTTTATTTCCCTCTCCTTCTCCCATCTACAAAGAAAGTAGATATTTTTTCTTTCATTCTTACCAACAGATGTCTCTCACCTCAATGCTATCCCAACTTAAAGACCTTCTGTATAAATCCTGAATCGCACGAAATTATGTATCACCCAAAATAAAATTGAGTGTTGCATTTTTTTTGTAGGAAGTCAGTCAATCTTTAGCTGTTGTAAACTTAGAAAATTGCCTAAAATTACTTTGCTCAGAGGTTCCAGTAAAAGTGGGAAAGCGCTTTTGCTGTCTTTCTTTTCCTCTTGCTTATTTCACTTTTGATTTTGTCGAGATATTTTTTACACATAATTTCGTTCCTTCTTTTTTACGGTTTCCTAACAAATGTATATCTTTTCAAATGAACAAGCTCTTATTTTTTGCCTAATTTGTAATCAGTAGAATGTCCCTGTGGTCAACACAAAAGGGGACAAAGAGTGCAGTCTAAACATTTCTCCTGTTCTTGCCTGTTCATCTCATTGCCTTCAGCCAAGCAGAAACTGGAGGATCGTCTCGCAGCTGCAGCTAGGGAGAAGCTGGCCCAGGCATCCAAGGAGTCCAAGGAGAAACAGCTGCAGGCGGAGAGGAAGAGGAAGGCAGCACTCTTCCTGCAGACGCTTCGCGGCCCAATCGCAGGGGAGCCTGAGGCCAAGAGAGCGGAGCTGGAGTCATATACACAACAAGAGGTAAGAACATGTGTCTTCATGGTGTTTTCATCTCAAAATGAGTATGAAACCCATCAACACTCACTGACAGTTTATTCAGATCCACTTTTTTGAAGAAGAAATAGTGAAATCATATTTTTCAAGGAAAAGAAATATTAATAAAAAAAAGATATAATTCGAAACTGTACAAGATATGTTCTCCCTGTTTAATTAACCTTTCTCCTTCCCACCCTTACCTTATGTATCCATAATATCCTGTTCTTTTCACACAAGATTAGTTCCTTTAATGTTTAATGTTTGAGCATTGCTAACTGTGAGAAAGTTTATGCCCAGTTTGATTTTTGGAGTCTTATTGCACAACGTTATATGACATTGTTTTAATACTCTTTAACATTAGGTCATATTTTCATGGTTTACCACTGTCTCTTAGAACCTACAAAAAGAGAAACTTTACTAGCGTGCATGTCTGCATCTGTGCTGCTAAAGACATCTAAACGAATCTTAGAAAAGTAGAATTTGGACGCAGTCATGGCAAAGAGGAAAAGAGACCAACCTGGAGTGCTGGTTTACTTAGAGAGTTTAAGATGAGTTTTAATATCTCACTTCTAGGGGTCTTATTACAAGTACACTGGATTAGATTATTTAAACAAACATAATCAGCTGTTTAGCTGCATTTTTAATCTCAAAGCCTCTCAAAACAAAACCACAAGCAAATAAGCTGAAAAAATAATTAGTCCAATTAGAAATGTAAGAAATTGGTTGGATGAATATGTTTAGTTAAATGTTAGTGTTCTTTTGTAGAAGATTAAAAATAAATTAATGGTGAAATGTCTTAAATGTATAGGTCCGTCTACAGGCACACAAAGAAGTTATCCAGTTGGGAGGAAAGTTGTCGGTCTTGATTCTGGATACAATCAAAGAGCAAATATAAAACCTCTGGCTGGTTTGCCGTCTGTTTGAGTTGACAAACATATCGATACTCTGCAAAGTGTTGATTCTCGAACCCAGTAACTAACTTGGAAAGTACTAAGTGTTGTTTGCATGTTTTTTTTTTATTGTATATCTCAGACAACCTTAGAATTTTGTCAAATGAAGTCCTATTTTGGTGATTATTGTGCGTTTATTTTCACTCTTATTTAACTTACATCTGTAATTTTGATGAGACAGAATGTTTCATTTTGAGAACGAAGAAGGTGTTTTCATATTAATCAAATATTTCTTACCCTTTAATTTCTTGTCCGTTTTTTATCCCAGTGGTGTCGGAAATGTTACAGACTATCAAATATTTTCCTGGGTATCAATATGTGAAATTTTCGCATTGTAAAAACCCTGGTCTCTGTGCTGCACATATTGCTTCAAGAAAATGGTACGCATGTCTTTTTTTCAAAGACGTTTAAACAAAGCTTACAGCTGTGCATCCGAGAAAACCACTGGCAGCTTGGTTCACCAATGACAAAGAGAAGAAAATAACAATCATTAATAATGTGTATTGAAGCTGGGCTCAAGTGCTGTACTGAACCCAGTCACTTCCACACTGATATGAGACACCAGTTGGAGCTACACGGCAGGTGGTCAGTCTGCTGTTGCATTAAAATCAGTCAAAGAAAACTCGAGCTCGGTGTGATCAGCTGCAATGTGAAAAAAAAAAATCCAATCTCTGAAATTATAACTAATGAAAACTCAAGGACCTTTCTTAAAATAAAGTCCTATTATGTGTCTGAGGCACTAATATTTCATATGTGACAGCAGGTCAAAACAGAAAACTAATGAGAACATGTTAATGTGATCTGTTTTATTAGTGGCAATGGATGCTTGAATCTAGGGGTAGTTCCTTAAGAAAGGCATTAGTAATTCTCTGTCAAGTACATTGAATCAGACACTTTATACTTTTTCAAAATATACCTGAATATTTAGTTGAAGTTATATGTGAAGAAAAATTATGGAAAACATTGGATTTAATTACACCAAACGAACACAAAAACCTGTGGTGAATAAACTTTAGTTATTATGGCTCAATACTGTGGAAAAGCTTTTTTTGACAACCTGCAGGCAGTTGGGATTTTCACATTTGTAAGACCAGACATATATTATAGTCCTATTTTTAAGTGTCGTTCATTAGATTTCATATTTTATGTGCTTTATTCTTTTTTATGTTGTTTTAAGGTTTCAAATTTTGATCTCTTTTACTTTCTGTTTATTTTTGGACTTATGATAGTAACTGATATTTTCAAGGTCCGTCTTGTTTATTTTTACCCAATAGTCTATCCTATTGTTAACCTGATCAACAGATTAAAATGGCTTTAATTGTATGACATTTAAATTTTTTTCCGTTATTGCTGAGTTATCTCAAGTTTAGTTCTGTGTGTTTTTATCATATTTACTTATATCAGGTCAGACAGGTAAAGTCAGGAAAACATTTCCTTTGTGGGCATAGCCATTTGCAAGTCTGTGGGGTGGATATGTGCCTATGCATGCATGTGAGTGAATTATTAGGGAACATGAATGCTATTTTATTCTTTTATGGTCCTTGCTCTATGTGGACCATTGTGTTACATTCTCTTTTGGTATAAAACCTTCAAAAATAAAGAAGGCAAACAAAGATTGAAAAGTGTAAAAAGGAAATAACGCATATAAAATACATTTAAATGTATTGAAAAATACTTTATCCAAATCTCGATCTGACAAAAAAAGCTTGTCCTTCTAAATAATCCATACGGACGTTTCCCATTGCACATTTACTTAGCATACCATGTCTGAAACTTGGCAGTTTCATTTCCTCCTTGTGTGGGAAAAATATGGTTTGTGACAGAGCTTTCTTATCCCTTTGGATATAAACAATATAACTGATTGGGGTGAAATTGAGGGGTTTGTAACATGGGGCTGGCAGTGAAAGGGAAAATAAATGCATCCATTGCTTCAGGAGTGCTATGACAGAACAGTGACACATTTTGTTAGAGCAGAAGAAACGTCTTTCCTGTCACTTTTTAGAAGCTAAGGGTTGGACACTATCATGACTTAGACAATTTCTCTCTTTTTTTTAACATATTTTTTTACATAAATTTCAAACTTTCATTGTTGTCTGAGAGGTTCTGTACATAACTCCTGTCATTATAGCTAAGAAATAAACTTTGTTGTTTATATTTGGTTGTTACATTTTCTTGATGCTTTAAGCTTTAGTTTAAACTTTTTATTTTCTTGGTGAGCTGATTAAAGGAAGTTTTTACTTTCTACTTTTAATACATGCGTTCTTTGCATGAGCGATTGCTGCAAGTCATTGACACAATGCAAACAACTGTCAGGTTGAAGGAATTCGATGCAATCTGCCTGTATTCCTTAGATGGAAAAGTTTTTAACTACTCGATAGGATGACGTGTTGTGAATTGATTTGATTATTCAGTTGACATTTGATTGCGTTTATTTTATACATAGGTTTTATTTTTTGGGGGTTGAGTAAAGATATTTGGATAAATGAATGATATGCGGTGTAAAAACTTTCCCAAATCCGCCCGTTAAATAAAGGAGCAGCTGAAAGGACCCAAACAAATGCTGCGTGCCTGAATTAAGTTGCTTAGTTGTTTTTTCCAGCTTGATACAGTCTTTTAAACATAACACAATAATTTAGATTTCAGCTGAAGTTGAAAATAGTCCAGAGGGTTCGTTTTTTTTACATCTTTACTCATTTGAAAGTTAGCGTTGATGTTTTGAGATTGCGGTCCTAATTTGGGTTGGTTTTTAACCCTGATCCAAACTGCTACCCTCAAATTAAGCTTTTCACTGTGACCCCACCTCTTCTTGTGGGTTCTGCTCTTTTCATGCAATTGACGTGGAAAGGCTACATCATGGATTCAAGTCACTTTCACCAATTAGTCTCTTCATAATTGACATTAAAAGAAAGTCTGAGACCCCTCGCAGCTGAGAAACATATGTTTCCCTCTGAGCTGTTACGTGGTGAAGAACAGTTGGTGTCACTGTGCAGATTTGGAGCGAAAGAGCAACTTAATCTGACCAATGATTAAGCTCAGCCTCACATCCCTACTTTAAATAGAGAAGGTAGGAGTGTTCTTTACTGGAAATGGCTTTTTAGTGTTTAAAGTGGCTAAAACTGCAAAATATATGGGTCATAATGAATTAAAACTTGTACCACCAATATCTATTTTGATTTTTTTTTCTCATTTTTCTGCTCTTTTTTTCCGTAATTTCTTTTTTACCCACCTGATGATCATTTGGAAACTTCCTATCTGTAGTTTTAAATCTAAATCTAAGTAGCATTGTTGCAATTATTCTTGCCTTTATCTTTTTTTTTCTTACAAATCTCCTCCTTTTAAAACGTGCCACTCTTATGCAGTGGCAATTAGTAACCAGGACCCTTTTTACTGTACATTTTCCACTGGTATCACATAGAATTTGCAATTGAAATCCACTGCACATTTAAAGTTTTTTTTTTTGTTGTTTTATTTTTTAATTCTGGATGCAGGATGAAGTGTAGCGCACATAATGATTAGCTGGCAGGCGCGGCTGAGACACTTTTCATGTGGGCAGCTTTATTCCAGGGGTTTCATTCAGTCATTAAAAAGAGAAGAGGCTGCATTTGTATGCTGAATAAGTTAATCATCCTGCAGCTGCTGGCACTGATAATGAATTCTTGCATCTTTCACTTGAAAAGGCACACTTTTTCAAAGGGAAAGAAATGTAACCAACAGAGTGGGGGTTGAAATAGTTCGAAGATTTTGATTGATCTAGATAATACATGTGTTTTGTTAGATTCTTCTTTCATTTATTTCCTGAGAGTTTTTGGGTCTCAGTACTTCTTGATATGCACTCATAAAAAGGTTTGCATATTTTTCTTGTTTTTTCTTCTAATAGTAGCTGTTTACTGTTTTTCATATCCAATGCTGAGGCAGGTTTACTAAACGTCATTAAATGCTCAGAGCACACAATGTGGAGGTGGAGAGCCAATCAACCAGTATGAGTCACAACAACGGAAACTACAGCTTTAAATGTTGAAGTGTTTCTCTTTAACTAACACATCTCTTTTTAAAAATAAGATACATTTTCTGTTTTATTTTAAGGTCCATAAAGGTCATCTGACAAAGGCAGGTCCTAAAAGCTTTCCAAGCTCTTCCTTTGTCATATCAAAATGTGCAAAAAGACAGGAGTTCTTTATAGTGTAAATAAGACACCGCAGCCATTTGATGTGTGGATTGAACCTTTATATGATGGATGTTACATGTCAGTTCCTCTTGTTATCACATCAGGTGCATGCAGAACTGGCCTGCTGCCTAAAAGGCCAGGTGGCAGTAGGTTGGCTCTTGTCAATGCAGCAGCTCTCATTCTTTTCTGTGGACCCTGCAGTGGCCCTCAGGGCGTAATCATCCTCCACCTGAGCTTCAACTTTTATAGTTAGGGCCTTACTGATACATAGATAGATACAGTACTTTATAGAAATACTCATGCCTTTACAATTTCTGTGCGTTTTATCACTTAGCAGCAACAGTTTTTTTTTTGTTGTATTAGATTATATTTTGATAATAAAATGTTTTAATAAATATGGAAACTGTTGAATTTAATTGTATAAAGCTCACTTGTGTAGATACCTTGCAGAAACATGTTTCTCTACCGTTACAAAAACGTGTCTTTCGAGTTATGACATTGCATAGTGGCTTAACTATAGTCAAATTACATGGAAATAATGTTTTAGGTCTCTGTTAGCTCGGGAATATGTTGCTTTTCCAACCGTTTTATTATAACTATTGTTGTGCGTTTGGCGTTGTCCTGCTGTAGGTGAACCTCCAGCTGAGTCCCCAGTTTCTTGGCCCCTAACGGGCTTTTTATCCAGGATTGTCATGTATTTGGTGTCAGCAATCTCTATGAACAGCTTCCCTGTTTCCCTTTTTTAATCAGTCTTACATGCAAAGCCTTAAGTAGGTTAGTAGCAGTATAGTTAAAAAGACATTGAACTTCTTGAAAATTAACCCGAATACTGGGAAATAATTGTAATTCTCAGTGTATGTTTCTGCAGGTGCATTAAAGTTTACAAGACCCCCTTAATTAGAAGACTTGTTCAAAATCGAAGGTGAAGTCGGGTGAATAAAACTGCAGTGCTGCGAATTGATTTGTTCATTTGTGGAGTGCTTTTCGAAGCATGTGCTAGCTAAACTCGGGTAGTTTAAAGATGACCAAAGCTTCTCCTTTTAGGCAAAGAAATACAAATCTAACCGTAATGCTGTCTTTGAAAGGCTTGGATGGTGCAGTGGTTTAACTGTAAGAGGATTCCAGGCCTAAGGGACATATGCTTATGCCATGTGTTTGCAGAGTCTGTTGAATTAGCTGTCTTGGATCCACTGATGTATGCTCTGCATGTTTCCTACAGTGTTTATTGTTGAATATGCAGCATCATTGTAGTAGCTAGTGTAAGCTGCCACGAGGAAACCAGACCCTCTGGATAAGCTTCGCTGCGGCAGACTGGTTTCTTTATGGATACTTTTAATGCTGCTTGGAGCGATCTGGCTGTCAAATATAATAATAAAAAACATGAATATCTTATAATATTCTTGAACCTTTCTTTCTTTAGTTTATTTGATAGGAAATGGTAAAGAGGATCTTCAGTTGTTTAATTGGCTGTCTGGAAAATGTTCCTATTTTTCTTCTATTGTGATCCTAATTATTATTTATTGTGTGGTAGGAGCTCAACTTATTAGGAGTGAATCCTTCTTATAGTATTTTGTTAATTAGTAAGCTGTCCACTGCCTACTACTTAGGTAATTAGTGTTCATGACGGCGTCTTTATTATTGGAAGAAAACAAGTCTGTGAAGCTTCAGCATCGTCTTATTCCATCTGCAAAGGCTGTTCCCTTGTTTTTTTGTTCCTCTTATATCTGATCTTTTGTATCTTGTGAAGACAGCTTTTAAAGGAAAAAAGCTTTCTTAGCCTTGTGTTTGGATACGCCTATAAGATGCCAGGCACTATTCGAACCAGATATTACTTTTTACTATTTAGTGTGCTAACTCGCACACCTAAATTATGTTTCAACTGAGCCGTGAAGTAAATATTGCTCCTTTTCCCACTCAGATATATATTTTCTTATAAGCTCTTCTGCCTGCTCTTTTACTGTATTTTCCCCCTTTCAGTGTCTTTCATCATCAGCAGCCCTCACTTTTTTCCTCTATATGCTCTTCTTATTTCTTAGGAATTTGAGTAGTTAGGCAAGAGGTTGCTGAATTGGAGACACATATCCACTCTATCACACTTTTTTTTAAAAACATTGCTACACTTTCTTAAAAGGTTGCTCAGCATCACTAATGCTTCTCTACGCTCCTGGTAAAGATGTGTTAAACACTGAAACATACATTCATCCTGTTATTTTTAGTTCTACCGAAATTACTGGTTCCAGATGCTGGAACAATTCCTCAAAAATTGTAGCTAAAGGATGTTTTTAATTTACTTTTTATTAGTTATTCAGGGTTTTTTTTAATCTATATTTTGTCATTTCGAAATCCATGACTTGGTTTCCCTGGAATATATAACACGACAGTTGTTATTTTCGCCATCCCTTTAAGGTGATAAATGCATAAGTTTCTGTAAATCATTGCTTAGTTTTATATGGATCAGTTGTTTTATTCCTTTTGTTGTTGACTTTTGTTCCCTGTGTCAGTAATATTGCTTGACCAAGCCTGTTCTAATATTCTACAGTATAAAATAAGTAATAAAAGCTGGTATGATTCGTGCTAATATCCTATAGGGTCATTATCGGCGTCGGACAATTCTCAAAGCTGCAATATTTGTATCATATTGGAAATGAAAAAGTCGCATCAGGACTTCCCTAAAGCTTCCTATTAGAGACTGGAAACATGTCAACAGTTGGACAGCATCGGTTGGTTGTTTGTAGCTGAGGTAAGGATTTTTGGGCCATCATTCTTTAAAAGATCAATCTCAAAAGTTAAGTTTTTTATTAGCTATAAAACATTTAAACCCTTCTGTACCAGTGTGGATTGTGCTGTTAAACTCGTTGTTTATTGCTTGTACATAAAAAAAAAACTCTTTAGTGTACCTATCATTATTATGTATAATTTTATTCTGATATCTTTGTCATTATGCCCTCCAACACTAATGCACTCACATTAAAATCTCATAGCCCCTGCAGCACCCTGCTACCTAGAGTGACATGTATATTTCAATGATGAATTTAAAGCAGCTTTTTTTGTTCCCCAAACCTAATCCAGCAGCAGAAGACTCTGAAATGACTCACATTTGGGTAATTAGTTGCAATTTGTGGCTGACAGTTGTAACTCTGGATATTCCCAGAGGGGTTCTGCTGTGTTGTGTAACCCAGACGGTCTTTTCAACAGCTGAGTAATGTTTCGTTCTTCTTCTTTAAAGGATAAAGCCTGAATAATAACTCCCTAAAAGCTTCTGTCTTTTTACGATCCAGCATTTAGGAACCTTTGTCTCTTTCAGTTCATTGTATTACATTGATCTCCTCTCAACAAAATCAGCCTCTTCACCTCACTTTACATATATATTATTTGAAAGAAAAATGATGCAGGTAAATAATTGTTCATATTTGTTTTTAAATCATGATTTTTTAAAAATATATTTCATGATCAGATATTTCAGTTTTATCATTTATCATTTATTACCATAATCTTAATAACAAAATTTAATTCCAGGCAAAATGTAGTTCCTCTTTTTGTCTGCTGAGGCTGCAATAAATCAATTCAATGTTTTGCCCCCCTTCTCATTTAAAATTCTACGATTGGCATGTGTTACATTAGCATGTTACAGTGACAAGGCAACGCAGGGATGTATTGAATAAATAAATCCTTGATCTCCACACACAGATGAGCATTTCTTGAAGAGACTGGCCTCAGTATCTGTTTTTCATGGATGCTTCGGAAATTCAGCCCTGCTGACGTCAATACAGATGACTTGAGTGTTTTATCCAGTCCATAACTTGTTCACTTATTTCTCCATATTTTGAAATTGTTAAAATGAAAAGGTCCTTGTGATGAAATCATTTTGTTTTTCTGCTTTCTCTTTAGCTGCAGGAAGCCTACTCTGTTCTGTTGGGTTCTTCGTCTCCTCAAGTGTACAATGCAGCACCGGTGTTAGCTCAGGATCAAAGAGCACCACTGGAGAACCAAGGAGGGAACAAGATAAGGGAGCTCCAAACAAGCTCATCATCATCATCCTCATTATACTCTTCAGCCAAAGGCACAGAAAGACACAGAAACAGAGATCGGGACAGAGACAGAGACCGAGCAAGAGACAGGGATCGTGAAAAAGGGAAGGACAAAGACAAAAAGAAGAAAAAGCACAGGAGGAGGTCCCGATCAAGATCGAGGTCAAAAGGGGGACACTCACTTCCTAGTGCCTACAAAAGAGGCCGCAGGTCTCGGTAAGAAACTGGAGATGCAGCGATGCTCATTTAAGCACCGTTTTCTTTTGGTTTGTATTTTTTAAGGAACATCAAATTATCTCACTGCCTTCATAGTAGAATGTTATTTCTGACATTAGAGAAAAATTGTCTTTAAAGAGGAAGTCTTCAGTATTTGTGTTGGTGAAGCATGTTTTACTCATACAAAGTATAAACAGACAAAATCATATTTCTCCCAGTTTATCTTCCTTGTCTTCCCCCCTTAAAGCTAAAAGGAAATTATTAGATAGTAGCTGTTGGATTGTGGAGCGTATGACATCACAGTGTCACATTGTCGCTGCCAGATGGATGAAGGAACATCTGCTTTGTTACGCCCTAATGGCAAACGTGAACGATTGAACCTTTTACCCTCAGTCTGGTTAACAAGGGGATTATAAAATTGTCATTGGTTTTGATTGAGCAGTTTGCAATAATCTTTAATGCCCATTGAGAGGCTTTTTGTTTTTCTATTGTAGGATTACTATTGCATTAATAACAGCTGTTACACCTGCTTCCTTTACCTTTCACAGCTCTTATTCACCACCTGCTCTTCTAGACGATAAGCCAGCTTTCCCAGGAATAAAACCCCACAGATGCATTTTTTTTTCATCCCTCTTAAAAGTTTTAAAATGTTTTGGTTTGAATGTTTACAACACATATATAAGGGATCCATATTGCCTCCCTTCTTGTATGAAGGAACCAATAAGGCGATTTTTTTCCAGTTTGTTATGAGCTCAGTTTCAACATTAGAATTAGCCCTTCCTACATAAACATGTATCAAAGGACACATTTATAGTTATAGGGTAATATATAAGAAAACTCCACATTTTCTAAGGAGCTGCAAAAAGTTTAGAGGAGTGTTGCCTAGAGATGTAAATGTGTGCAATTATTCTTTGCCATTTCCCCCCCCAATCTTCACTTGTAGTATTGATCCTACACTCTTTTTGTTTTAATGAGATTTGATGGTGATATAAATTTAAATCTTTGGATTCCCTCTTATTCCATGACTACTTTCCCAATATAATAGACTTGGATTCTGCTAAAAAATGCAACGATATGTATTAAAATATAAAATAGATGGGGCTGATTTTCAGCCGAACTGTCTTTAAAGAGGGATTTTATTCCAATCTTTTAGTATTTAATGCCTCATTTCACTGTAAGTTATTTCATTGGGGTAATTGGAAAAAAAAAAAAACTGACCTGAACAGGATCTGAAGTTTTTTTATGTCTTTTATCACAAGACCTTATTCTCAGTATTTTCCTTGTTAGTCTTGTTCTTGATGGTTGTTTTCGGCTCTGCTGTTTGAAGGATTGCAATTTCTTTTCCTTCCTGTTTCTTTTCCTGATTAATGCTTGCAAAACAGATGAGGAGAAATGACATGCAAAAGCTTTACATTCTAGCCAGCGGACAAAATGAAATTAGCTCTGCCCTTTGTGCAAAAAAACAAAACCAAGAAACCCAGCAAACGACGAGGGTTATTCATCTTTAAGACTGTCTATTAACATTTGTTTTGTTTGTAATGTGTTTCATCTACATGTCAAGAATTCATTCATTTTTTATTAAATAAATTCTAATCCTTAATTTAATCAGTGATCTGATTAAAAATAATCCCGTTTAAAAAAATTCATAAGCTGTTCTGTTTGTTTCTGTTCTCGCCTTTTAAACTTTTTATTCCATCCTTTCTTTAGTTTAAAGCGATCAGCTCCTCTTTTCTCTTTTAATGTATCGGCTCCTGCCTGTTTTATATTGCTTTTGTCCTTTCGTGTGGCCAGATCCCGTTCGCGTTCCCCTGGGAGGAGGGACAGGAGGGCACCGTCGCCTGAAAAGAGACGTGAGGAGAGAGATCGTTATCATCCCAGCAGCCAGTCGAGCTTGCCCAGGGGCCGTTCAAGATCCAGGTAGATTTAACAGCAGGTGTTACCATTTTGTCCTGAGAGCAAGAGTCACAGAGCTGGAGAGTGTTTCTCATTCAGTTGTCAAAGTAGACAAGCACACTAGCTGCCATGTGTGCTCCGAAATATGTAATGTTTCAGCTATTTTTACTGAAAATCAATATGGCTTAACTCTTTTATTAATGTCTTGATTTATTTTCTTGATCCTTCCATGAACATTAAATAGTTCATTTTATATCTTAACCTTAGCATTGATTAAACTCTTTATTTTATAAACGTGGTCCTACATTTGACATTTTGAGCTCAGGTTTTTGTCTTCTTTCTGTTTTTTTCCAGGTCCCCTTCAGAGCCAAAAAGAAACACATTGTCTTTGCAAACTGCAGGATCCTCCGTCTCTCCGTATTCCTCACCCAGAGTTTTCTCTCACTCAGTGAGCCCTGCGTCCAGCTTTGGCCATTCAAGGTTATTCTCTCCACAATTTTTACACTATTTCTTGTATTCCTTACCACAGGATGTATATTTCTTCCCAAAAAGATTTTTACCCCTTAAATTTGTTTTGTTTTTTAATTCAAAAACCATAATTTTTAGTAGAATTTAGAGAGATTTTATGTGATTGCTGGAGACTAGGTAGCACATTTTAAAAAATTTGAATAAAAATGATTTATGGTTTTAAAAACTGTTTGCAAGTGTGAAAAGTGTTGCTTTTGTTTTTAGCCATCTTTTCCTTTTGTAGAACAACCTTTTGTGATAGATTCAAAACCTCGTTGAAAATGTCTCCCAGCTCTGCAGATCTAAACAGTTAAAAGGTTTTTCTTTAGAACTTTTATGCAAAGCAATTTTCAGGTCCCCTGAATTGAATTTGGGACTGAGCTTTGACTTAGCCTGTATGCTTTGGATTTATTTCAAAATAAGCCATTCCAGTGCTTTGCTGCAAGGGTTATGTAGCATCTAACAGGCTGAGGCTAATGAATGGCATTGGATTGCCACTACACATGGTGTTTTTCAGTGCAGGTCAGAAAGTTCAGTTTTGGTATTAGGTGCAGGGAACATTCCTCAGCATGTTTTCCGTGTCCCCAATGTTGCTTGTGGCAGAAATGGGACTTCTAATGGCTTTCTTTTTGCCACTCTCCTATAAAAGTTTTATTTTTTCTGTTTATAACTAATAATCAAACTGTCAACTGGTTCCCCCACCTGAGCTTCGAGTCTCTTAAGGTCCTACAGAGTTATAACAGAAATTAAGATACTTTTCTGAATAATATTTTCCTTTCCAGGACGGTCATTTTTTCAGCTGATTTCTTTGTCTTGGTAGATTTGTAGCTCTTTTTCTGTTTTCAGATGATGAATTGTAAGATCTGAGCTTTTTATAAATGTAATACTGCTTTTAACTTCTGTCAAACTTTATTCCTGAACTGAAGGATGTATTCTCGTCTTCTTGATGCCGTTTCATCACACCGGTTTTCCATTTAACCTCTAAAGCCCTCGCTGAACTAGGTTTAGATTGCAAACAAGTTGCTGTCTGATTAGGTGAATCTATGTTGGATTTCATTTAGGGGTATTTATGGGTTTCTCTGTCACACTTTACAAATCCTTTGTAAAAAAACGAGTTAAATCTAGGAATCATTTTCCTCCCATTTCACACAAATGCACTACTTTATGCTCATCTGTTCCATCTATTATTCTTTCCTTAAGAGTCTTGAAGCTAACAAATATAAAAAGTGTGTAAATAAAATGTGCCATCTGAGCTAAAGATTAATTACATGCATTGGAAATACTTCAGCAAAAGGAGAACAATGACAAAAAGGTCAAGAGGGACACATTGGCAAAGCAATATGACATGAAAAAAAAATCCTTTCCGAAGGTTCTTGAGTGTTTTGTTCCCTACAATATAAACCTGGACCCACATTGTGAGCGTTACAAAGGAGATGTTTAGATATAAGAAGAACAAAAGGATAGTAACAGTAGTCAGTGTAAAAAGAGAAGGGGTCATGGCAACAGAAGTGTGATAAAAAATCTCTTTCAGAGAAGTAAAGCAATTGTCCATAGCTGTTTACTCTTTACAGTTCTAAACAAAAGCTCAGACTCCCTACATATAAGGTAGGAGCCAGTATATTATTACCATCCAAACTCTTTGAGTATTAACATGTGAATAACATCTTTGGATCCACACTGAATAAAGCTAAAGAAGCTGTTCGATGAAGTATCACATGGAGCTAAAAGCTAATATATAAGAGTCAACTGCTGCATCCTGTCTAAACAAGAATCTGTTTATATCTCAGTGGCAGATATCCAAAAGAGAAACTCAAGTATGAATAACTGCACTGCACCAGGCCCTGACATGATTAACACCTACTGACTAAATAACTGATTGCACTCCATGAACTGCTGCCAGCACAAATGAACAGTTGCTAATGGATGGGGACCATAGGCCAGAGGCAATCCCATGCGGGTCCTAATCATTGATCAACCTCTACTGAACAGTTTTTTTTCTCTTAATTGTGATAACATAAAGACTCCTCTTTATTCTAATGCAAAACGTTCACTCTAATTTAGCACATAGGCTTCTCTGTAATTCTTTTTGTTTTTATTGTTGCTTTACTCCGTTTTAATCTATCAAAACAAGAATGGTACCAAACTTTTCCTTTTATTTTTTTTTTGCTAAAAATGTTTGTTTTTCATTTTCTTTTATATAAAAGCTGTGTTTTTTGTTTCTGCAAAGTTTAGTTTAGGACTTTTCTATGTTTCAGTATTTATTATTTAATCATACATTTTTTACAGGTTCTTATCAAACAAGTCAGGAAGTGACTGAGTAGATAGGACTGGTTTCTGTCAGCTTGGACCCAATTCTAAAACCCTACAACATCAGTAGCCGTCTGCTCTGCAGCTTCACCTGCTGTGTTCAATCAGCTTGATGTGCACAATGTTCGTCCCTTTTTCAAAAATAGATTGTTAAATTATGAAGTGTTTTGGTTGTTAAAAAAGAGATAAAGCTAGAGTAAAAACCATGATGGTAAAGTTGAAGACTACACTGTTTCTGCTGTTTGTGTGATTTTCCATTGGGCTGTTTGAAGCTGGATGGTTTGGCCTCTGGCTGGATATTTGTATTTTTACAGGTCAAATGCCTTTGTCTTCTACTTTTTTGTTCTTTTTCTCTCCCTCCCTCCTTGTACTATGCTTGATGCCTGTCCAAGTTGAGCATTTTAAAAAATATCATACATATTGCATGTTTGCTCCTGTTAACACAATTGATTTTTTTCCCTCTTTATTTCTTGTCTCTCTTCTGTTCAGGGGTGGTTCTCAGGAGAAAGACAAGGCAGTGTCTTCTTCTATAGTTTCCTCCGTGCAGTCAAAAATAACTCAGGTATTGTTCTTTGCTTTTATCTCAAATGTATCGTATACTGAACTTCACCGCCTACCCAATAAATGCACTGAGTGGGTTTTTTTGGTTTCCATCACAGGAAAAGAAAGGATGCAAAGTGCTGTGCACTTTCACATTCTGTTTTTATGGCTTTTGTTTTGTGGAGAGCTATACTAGGTCCTTTATTTCTGTTGTATTAACATGTCCTTCAGACCTTTCAGAATAATTTTGGGAGACATCAATGTTTTCTTTGGATTCAACTTCCAAAGTGACTCGATGTATCACTCACTCACTTACTTGTGAGTGGTCTGTTTGGAACATTGAGTACTTGGTAAAAAAAAAAAAAAAAAAAAGGAGAATGTGGATAAATTCCTAAGAATAGAAAAAAAATTATCTTTTGGATTTTAAATTTCTGTCAAACTATTGTTTCCTGTATGATTGTCTTACTGGCAAATGAAAGAAAACAGCTATTTTTGTTTATTATTATTAATGTAGATTTGTTTGATTTGGCAAAACACTTTGCCTTGTAAGCGATGCGACTTAAGAGAATCTAAAATGCATATAGATGCTACTGCTATGAAATGAACATAAATGCTGCATCCTTATTTCATCTCTGAGCCAATAATGACTCAAAGTCCTACTATTTTTTTTTTACATGCCTTCCTTCTGCACTGATGAAGATTGATTCACCTCAGTTCACTAAACGCTTGGATGAGTTTGCAAAGCAGAACAATTGTCCCCAGTTTTAATTGGTAAACATAATTATTAGAGAACTTAAGAACAGGATTCTTATGCAGTCTGGAAATGTTTAGGCTTCTGCACTATTCTTCCTTTCAGTGTTTTGGACAAGCAGGTGTGTTTCCACCCAATCCCACTTATTCTTTCTGTGAAGAGCTCTATTAGTATTTTCAAACAATCCAGAGGTTTTTATTCTGCTGTAAAAGAGAAAATAAAAGCCTGAATTTTCGACATCGTCGTCCGTCTGCACCTGGAGGTTGATTCTCTGAAATACTTTTCAGTGAAAAGCTTGTTTGTTTTACCAGCTCTTGAGTTTGCAATCATTTGTTGAGGATCGTTGTGAGCAGATAGAAGAACTAAAACAACAGAACTAGTTTGTTGACCTGTTTTCATGGGAACCTGCGATCCAGGGTGGAGAATATCTTCATTGGTCGGTTTTTAAAACTTTTGCTGCGGTCTCAGAAATTTTGTTTTAGTTGCCATCAATGTACTTTCTATACAAAGACATTGTCCTTTTATATAAGTGAGGTTTTATATGTATTGAATAAATTAAATCAAACTAAGTTCAATAAAAAACAATAACCGATATTTTTTTATATAATAGATACAAAAAAAGTGAATCCTTAAAGATAGTTGCTTATATCTGCCCAAACGTCTGCATTACTTCCAGCAGTTGGATCAATAATCTAAATGTATTTTTAGAGCTACTTAAAAGAATGAATAAAGCTCCAGTATCTGCAACAGTGAAGAAGTAAACCTGCTTAATGACATCAGCTAATGCATATCCAATTATTTCATGTTATTCATGTATAATAGTTAAAGGGATGTTGGTGTTGATAAGAGCAAACAAACCTTTACATGACCTATTAAAATTCTTAGCTAAAGTTTTGAATCCAAGCTGTTTTTAAAGCACCATCACTGAAATATTCCTACCTATAAAACTGAACCTGATCAGCATGTTGTCTTATCGGAACAATAGCTTGTATTTAGTTTTTTATTGTTGTTAAATATCTATTCTTGTGAACTATATATATTTTTTTCTATATTTGCATTCATAACTGGGGCTTAAGAATTAATAGGTTATTTGCTTTAAAAAATTACTTGATAAAATAACGATGGCAATAAAAATATTGAGATATGTTAATTCTGCTCAGTTTGTTTTAAGAGGAATAAATGTTTTAAGTTATATCTATTTCTTTAAAAAAAAAAATGAGAGGCTCCAATGTACTTCAATTAGAAGCATTGTCTGTTTATATAATGAAGGTCAACAGTGTTATTCAGTAAACCTGGGAGCTTCTTTAACTCTTCTTAACTCGCACACAGAATCTCCCGCCTCTCACAGTCTCCATATCCTGGTTTTAATGTTCCCCACTCATCAACATAAAAACATGATCTTCTTTCTTCTTTTTACTCACATTCTCTCCTGACCTCTGCTCTTGCCTTCATTACCACACACTGACACCAGGAAGTTGTTGAGGAACATTTTGCAAACATGCTTCGGTACTAAACCACTTCCATCCTCTATCCAGTCTGTGAGGTTTTACAGGCATTTCTTGAATAAATCAGCTTTTTTTTTTCCTGCGCCTAATCACCTCTACTTTCCTGCCTGGTTGTTTTTTGTTTCATCACCACCTTCTTATTTTATTTCTCTTTCCTCTAATTTTTAGTAGATAATAAGCCCACCTTTAAACCTGTTTACCTCTGCACTGTTGTGTTTTTCTAAACCAACCACTCCTTACTACAACCACCCCTTAGCTCTACAATGTTCAAAGCATAACAATCTCATATGCAAAACTTCCTCCACTGACTAGTTGCATCAAAAATTTACCATTTAACTTGCAGTTGGCCCCAGGAGGTTATTTTTTATCTATATTTATTACATTTTTAGACAGAAAAACCCACAAAACTCCAACTGGCAGCTGTGACTGACAAGAAAAGTGTTAACTGAGAAGAACGTTGCTGTTTGTTTTGATTTTAAAGAAACTATACAGCGATTATAAACACGGTACTTTGGAAGCACTTCAGGTCTAGACATAGTAAAGGTTGTGACGAGTGCTGGGGTATAGTGACCGTAACATTTTTTCAATGCCTAGAGATATTTTTTGCTATAATAACAACATGTATACTTTTTGGTTTTATATTTCAGACACAGATGTCTAAAAATAAAGGACAAGTCATACTGTCATATCTTGGGTTATTATTATCACAATTTTTGTCATAATCTTCATTTTCCTCCCCAATAACATTGAAACTAGACATTAATTCCCCAATTAAATTGACATAATTGGTTGTGACAATGTTTTCAGCCGACAACACTAGACTAGAAAAATGATCTAATTAAAAATAGCTTTAATATTCCAGATCTTCCTGAGTAACACTCAACTTATTTTCACCCCAAACATGTCATATCCTCACAGTAAACAGCACCTGTATTGCCTGTAAATTAATTTCTTGCTTGTTTGTGCCTTTTTAATATACAACACTTCCACCATCACTCTGTCACGTCACTTTTTTTACATTGATGTCATTTTTTTTTCCTCTGGAAACAAGAGATGCTTTGCTCAGCTTTTAATTTTAGAGGCACAAGTTGAACAGTTTAAGTCAGCAGGTAAGAAGCTCTGTTTTGGCTCTGCTTCTGAACCCAGTGTTCTGATATGGTTCCTCATGTGGATTTATTTTTTTCCTGGCTTCTGTCCAAGTCATTTTCCCTGTTGTGCAGAGAGTGAAGGATATGATGCATGTAACCTTATGTGTTCACCTTTAGATTGTCTTGGTGTCACACTTGAGGTTCCGCCTCATGTTTTCCTCACAATTAGGTCTAAATTAACATAAACGAGTCTTGATGTTTGTTAAACGATTCATAATCACCTATGTTGATGTCGCTTTACATCAAAATTAGATTTTTTTTTCACCCATCACTAACCACCCTACTGTTTTCAAAGTCACTTAGTTTCCTTTTCTTTCTAATTCATAGTTCATAATGTGATCGGATTGGTGTTAAAAAGCATCTGATGTGTACGCCTAATTATGATGTCACTAATTTTTATATATGATAGACGCTGAAAATTTGATTATCAGAGTTTGTTTTTTTGTTAATTTTTCTGGTTAATAGGTTTATTAACGGTTATTACAGTTTCTTTTTTTAAATGCATCTAATTGTTTTCACATGGTTGAACAGTATTAGAAACATTCAGATCAACATGTGAAACATTCATTAAAAGACTTTCTTTTATTTGAATCCTGAAGACTGTCTCCAAGTCAGAGGATTTTAATATTACATTTGATCCTAAATTATTTAGTCGTCTTGTTTCTTGATACATTTGTTGTTGAGAAGAACCGATTCCCATTTGGAGTCTGGTTTGCTCGATTTGGTGAAGCCGCTGTGTCCTGGGTCTTTGTTTGCTCAGACACACCAGGGCCTTCAAGAAAAAAAAATGACCTTTTGAGTAATTTGATGTGACAGCTCCTTCCCCCGTGTGATTACAGCTGTTAATTTGTCTAGTCTGTCAGGCGGGTTCAGGGGTGGAATTTTGTCCATGCGTGTATGAATCACTCATGGGATGCAATGCAAATTAACACTTCCTTTTCTGCAGTGCAAGCAGTTGGCTGCCAGTCAGCAGAATTTAAAAAGTCTACCTGAAAGAGAAGGGAAAAAGGAAGCAACATCTGAAAACTAAACTTTCTGCAGTTTTTCTGCTCTGGAGTTTAATTCTTCAGCTTTTTTTTTATCCTAAATTTTCACCGAAGTTTTTTTTAAAGTTATCAGTCTGTTGGCTCAGTGGGTGTTCTGACCTCTACCAGCAGATTCAAGATGGACTCCACTGTGCCACAATGGCTGTTCTTTCATATTGTCCCTTTTACCAAGCCTATGGCATTGGGCCAGAACCTCCTGCGTTGCTCTGCACTGACAGACATGTTTCTCACATTTAATGGCTGCATTTATTCATGCAAGTTTCCAGCAGATTTGGAACAAAAACAAAACGGCGAGCTTAGGCCACTGCAAGCTGCTTAGCTGATTCCCTGTGGAAGCAGCGTTACTACCAGCTTTTTCACGCCTCAGGGAGTTGTTTGATTAATTATACACAGAATAACTATTCATTGAGGAGCTGTAATGCACTGCAAAGACAACAGAAAAGCATTACAACGTCGGTCTAATCCCTGTTGTCGGTTATTTTAAGTGATGGTAATTAGTTTACGTATCACTCTAGAGTGTTGCTCTGGTTCAGGCTCTGATTGCAGATCAATTGGGCTTGTGGAGAAAATTATAGAGGATCCGCTAAAGTAAATCCAAAACATGTTGGTGAAGGAAATTCACAGGAAATGTTTGCTGGTGCAACGTAGGTAGACTTTCACATTATAACCGCAAGTCAAAACAAATCAATCTAACACAAACTTTAAAACAAATCAGAGACTTTTTCATTTCTGTTTATAGGCACAAACAACGTGGAATTTTAAATTAATTTTGCATCATCTTCAATTTCCTCTTTGATCTTCCCACAGATTCATGCATTTTCAATCAGAAACAAATTTCTTGACTTGATCAGAAGCGGTTTTATACCTCAGTCTGCTATGCATGAATATAGTTTTTTGTAATTCAGAAATATAATTTTGTAGCTATTTAAGGTAGATGGTTAAAATGCTACGATCTATTGAATTTGATAATGCAAGAATTTATTTATGTAAATGTGTGATTGATTAGGATATTGTTTTTGCAGGAATGTTTTTTTTTTTCCCGTTTCTTGCTCTTGTTAGAAGCTTTTTTTGTCAATTTTGTTTTAGCCTAAAGGTGTGTAAAGAAAAAAAAATCAATGCAACACTGATTTCCATGCTTCAAACAAACTTAAAGGTGTAAATCCATCCTGTTAACCTCCTAAGGATCATTAGATAGGAGGAGATGAAACCTGACTCAGAACCACTGTAGCAGGACAAAGCTGTGCTGCGTCTATTCTTTGCTTTAAACTATACCTTGCTATCAGCTATGCTATCTTCTAAATTTAGTCGCTATAATGAATCTTGTTATTTAATTAAGAAAAGCTAAGAACAATATTTACTCCCAACTCATTCTTATTTGATTTGTATTCATAATTAGCAGAGTGCAGCAGAGTGTGCCATAAATGCTGTCACTGTGACCGCTCCTCTTTGAGACACCACACTGTTTGTTTGCATAAACATGCATCAGTAACTGTAAATGATTAGTCCCAATTAAAATCACACCCCTAAATCCATTTTTTTTTTGTATTCCTCTCCTCCAAAATGTCACCTGGATGAAGCAATACTAATAGCAGCATGTTTCTGCAGCTCTGCAGGCAGACAGGTCATGCTCAGTGTGTCATGGCACCTCCTTATGCCTCATCTCAGTGTTAAGATGTTCTTGTTTGCAACCTGTTTTCCTATAAATCTTCATGATGTTTTGAAATCCTGCAATACTTCATCTCTCTGTTAACTAGGTATAAAAAAAGCTTTTGCCACTCCTACAGTTTCCCTGGTATATTATTATCTATTAAAATATTAGAAAATGTTTGACAGGATGTTTCTTTAATTAACCTTGAAAATGCAGCTTTTGCTTCTGTCTTTCAGGATCTGATGGCCAAAGTGCGAGCCATGCTTGCTACATCGAAGACCTTCCAGCCTCCCACTTCCTAAAAAGGATATATCTACATTCTGAACCCGCTGCAGCCTCCCGTCGTTCAGAGGGCGCCGTTCTTCAATTTCCTGGAGATTCATCTTGCTCTCATCGGTGTTTATCAGCAGCATCTTTATCTATGATTTATTATTTCATTTATGTTTCAGCTCCAGCAGACACTGTTTGGCTACAGAATGTCCTCTGTGGTGTCGTAGGAATGAAGTAAGCTGGAGCTGTAAGCGTCTCGTTTCACACCTGACTGGAGAAAGCGGCTCATTTACTGGGAGATTAAGACACAGTTGTTATGTTTAGACGCAGCAAGAATCAATTGTGGAAATAATCCATGCTACTTTTCATTGTGTTTTATGATAAACCCGTAAAGGATGTCAGTCATTTCTGCAGCATTACGTGAAGCTGTGGCAAGTGTAATTATCTCCTTCTGTGAAGGTTTGTGTTTGATAATTTCATTTTCTCACATATCTGCTTTTCTCTGCTGCCGTTTTCTCCAAAGCCTCTCCTCTCTCTCTGCATTATTTCACCCTTCAACAGAAGAAGTGGTTTTAATTTTTTATTCATTCCCTCGACTGTTCTGTGTGGCCTTCTATTTCTGTTCCTGGTTTGTTCTGTTATGAATTTGATGCAGGACAGCTTTGTAAACTGAGCAGTCAATAAAGTTTCAGTTATGACTTGAGTTTGGGCTTAAATCATTTTATTCTTTTAGAAACCAGCTAGTAGTCAACTTTATTTACACAAGAGTTGGGTAACTAAAATACGTAATTTACTATAAATATAGACTATAAGGTTCACAGCAGAACAATAGGTTAAGACTTCTAGTTTTAAAACTACTCAGCTGACACCCTTTACCCAAATGCTTGTGTAGCTGCAAGTGATTTCAGCACGTTTAGTATCATAATTCTTTTTTGTGGACGATATTCAATATGCAACTGAAAACTTCATGTGCAAATAAATGTGGGATTGTGTAATTATCTGTGTCTAATCACACCATTTAGTTTTGTGACGTGTTACATTTCCCTGTTAGGTACTTGGTTATGATCTACTGGCCACAATTAAGACAATTATAGAAGGAATATTTTAGTGCTTAGCCAATAATCAGTAAACACAATAATTATTTTTGTTGTGCTGATTTGGACTCTTTTGCCAAGTGACTCCTGCAACGAGGCTCAAATAAATGCAAGAGCTACACTATTTCTGTATTTGCACTGATGCTAGCTTTGATTGAAATGTTCTGTGAATCGCACAACTAATTAGTTTTCTCTTTGGGTAACTTCTTTAAAATCCCACAAAACAAATTGTGTTTTTGCTGTAAAAATAATACAAACGGTGACAGTCCTGTGAAAAGAGTGGTTGAACTTTGCAATAGCCATCAAAACAATCATTTATAAATGGTAAAGAGACCATTTATTAATTTAAGTTTTCATTTCATTTAAACCATTTATAAAAGGTCAATAGATAATCTACTAAGGTATTAAGCCCACTGATGTAAGGGTTAGGATAAGTATCATGACTGGACAAGATAAATTAGGAAAAAAAGGTTGGGTTCATATACCTTTTATAAATGGCTTAGATACAGTGATAAATAGTTAATAAACTACCTGTTAATCATTAATAAATAGCCTCTTTACCATTTGTGAATTATATTTATGATGGTTATTGTAAAGTGTTACCAAAAGAGTTTGAACCTCTCTACTTCGAGTAGATAACATTTTGTTTTATGAACTGATTTTAAGTTGTTTTTTTTGTTTTTTTTTTAGCCCACTTGAAAGTTTGGACCCCACTGAACAAACTGTTTATTGCCCTTGTGGTTTTACCCTCATCGATTGTATGAATTTTCCATCATAACAGCCTAGAATATCCTGATGCCCTAAAGATGGATCAGCTGATATCGGTCTTCCAGCTCCTGCTGCAATGGCAAGTCAGAAAAACTGAGGTGGTAACTAGCTAATTTACCTCGCATTGTTCCAGCTCATAAAGGATTAACTGATCAGACTGATAACAACTTAAGCATTTTTAATATAACTACAAAATAATTTTTTTTATAGTTTTTAGACCTTTTCTGACCATTTATTCTCTTCATATCTGTGAAAAAACAGTTTTGTGCCCAAATACATCTACCACGATGGGTTTCTTTGTTTTTCTGAAAACATGTTAATAAAAAAGCTAAAATCTCACATATATTTAAACTTGATGATGATCTGAAAACTAGTATTATATTTAGATCTGATCTGACTCCTTTAGATATTCTACTTTATAATCTCTGATCCAAGCAAAATAGCTCAGTGACCTGAATAACTTTGCTAGGAAACCACCACCACTGGGATGGTGAAGATAAAATAAGCAGCACTTGTTTTGGTCTGAATTTGGATGTGGCAGATATCTGCAGCGGTGAAGCAACCTGGAAAAGGCTGCCGACTCAGATGTCTGCTTTGTGAATGGCAGTGCTGTTGCAGTATCTTGGAAATGTATTCAAACCTCCAGAGTTTTTTTTTTTTTTTACATTACAACCCCAAAGTTCAATGATTTTCATGGGAAATTTATGAGAGCAACTCATAAATTAGAATATCAGTCCAGGGCCCTTCAAGTTTCAGGTCCATCCCTGTTTCTAGCACATCTCATTCAAATTATTGCAACATTTCTCAGTTCGTTTGGGCAGAAATTAAAGTCAGTCTATGAAATCAGGTCATTGAAAACTGTTAAAAACCTGAAACATGCAGGAAACTGGGTCATAAAGACGAAGACAGACCCCCCCCCCCCTTATACTGAGATCTTTTAAAAGAAAGATACAGAATAAT
>JAUZNJ010031577.1:0-14149 GCA_034780135.1 Jordanella pulchra | reverse complement strand
ACATGAAATGCAAAAACTCGCGAGACGTCCTAGAGTCGACTAGTCGACTAGTCGACTAATTGATTCAACCCCTAATAGCTAGTCAAAGCGAGTTGTAGCATCTCCCCCTTCCTTCAGTGCACTGTTTACCTGGCAGACTTCTCCAATCTACCCCTGTGCTCCTCAGCTCTCCTCCTAACTTAGAATTGTCAAGCTGACCCTTCAGCCGCTATGGTTGTTTAGCTTCAGAGGGGTCACGGCTGGCCCTGGCTTGTCCAGGTTCTGGAGCTCTCTCACAAACATGGATCAAGCACAGGAGAAAAATGTGCATCAGCTCAGATGCAAAAACATCAATGACTGGGGCTTGATCTTGGTCATATTCATAACAGCCATATCCAGTTTCTAATTGAGACAGATCATGTGAAAATGGGCCATTTCCTGAGCATTGCCAATTGACCGGTGCAAGTCTAAATCATTAATGAGCCTAGATAGCCTTGATGATGTAGAACCTTAGTTGCTCGGTAACCTAGCTATTCACTCATTGATGGGTAAAACAATTCATAGTTATATTAATTTGTAATTACCAACAAATTATTCAGTTTGTTTTCTTTTTTGTGTGGGTATGTTTATTTTTCCTTATTTCATGGGCAATATGTAGGTAACCATTTTATAAAATCAATAAGCCCTTTGATTCTGTGGGTTACAGTGATACAAGGACCATATATATTTAGTCCTGGATAAAAATAACATAAAAAAAAACATGTTTCAAATTTATTTAGACAAAATTAATCTAAGAGTGTTTTTGTAGCTACTTAATCTGGCAGAGTTACACGAATTTACTTCAGGTGTATATGGGTCACTTCAATTGGATTGCCAAAGACACTATTTGAAGGGCAGATCCTTTTTCTGTGTTGGTGAAGCTTCTTGTTCAGTTGTGTTGCAGATTCAAAGCAGGCCCAATAAATTAAATTAGTGGAGTATAAAACTAAGCAGTATGGACGCTGCTCAATTCAGACTAGATATGTGAACAAATTAGATGCAGCAAACATGTTGGAAAGAAATGTATTACCTCAACATCTTTCATCAGCTTTTGCAGTAATCTGTCAGCCATCATAAATTTAATTCAGGTGTTAAAGCCTAAATTTCCATACATATCCAAAAACAAACAAAAACAAATGTAGCCACATAATGCAATTTTTGCATTTCCTGATAAGCCCTTGTCGTAAGATAAAAGACATACAGAGATTTCTGAAATTAAACATAAGGTTTTTAAAGGCTAATAGTGTAAAAGAAAACAATAAAATAAAAAAAAAGAAAAACAACCATTCAAGAGAAGTAGTTCAGAATATTGTAAGGACACTACACATTAACATGTAGTGTCGTCTTTGGTGTGCATCTTCGTGGTGCAGCTGAGTTTTGTGTTTTGAATGGACATATTTAAATATAGCAAGTTCACAAAACATGTTATACATGTAATAAGACAACTAATCCAGTTTACTTTATATCAGAAAATTATTTACTGTTTTTATCCTGAACCCAAAGTCAATAAGATCTTGGAGCACCACAACAACGAACTGAATTAATTCATAACCACAGAGTAAGGTACAAAAACATCATAATTGCTTGCATAAAACCAGGTTTTAAGATAACCAGAATAAACAGATGTACACCAGAGATCCTCTTTTTACAGCACTGATCCTTTTAACATGCCCTCTCTAACTGTGAGATTAGAATTGTTACAGTCTCATTATTTTTAGCAGTCTTAAAGATTCAAAGCAAAATGAAGTGAGGTCTAATGACCTCTTTCCCCCTATGTCTTCATTGATGTCTTTAGTTTTTCATCATGGGATTTGCTTAATCTTTTTTTCCTCCCCACCTTGCTCCTCTGATCAGTGCTGTATTATTATATCTCCAGATCGGATGAGTTTTCCTGTTTATTTTTCTCAGCATGACACCTCTTCACTAAACAATCCTCGTCCTCTCCAGCTTGTTTGCCCTTTCCAATTGTTGTGTTCTTCTCACACCATCGGCAGAGACATCTTGACAGATCAGGAGATGTCCTCACTTCAGCAGATGTTCTCAAATATTGAGACAGGTGTGGGCCTGTGTCAGAGTGTGTGCGTAATTCATGCAGACACACACACACACACACACACATATACATGGATTCATACTCTAAAGAGCTAATAAAGATTTCATAAATGTCAAGCTGGGACCCTGCGCTGACACTGTAGTCATGGATACCAACAGAACTGTGAGACAGACTTTACTCATTTTGACTCACAGTGTGCGTGTGTTTTGTGTGGTGTTTGTATATGGATGTGTGTGCTGGCTGGGATGCTAATGCTAGAACGAAACACTATGAATCTTTGTCTGTATTTGTGGAGATAAAATTAAGAAACTTTTCTTTAAAAGTCACAAACTGTATTTATAAATCTCTTTGGTTTGGTTTACATAGAACCAGGAAATATGGCACAACCTTTCTATTTATTTTCTTGAGTATGCAGCGTAGTAGCTTAATATGTGCTATATAGAACAGTTGAAAAATAATCCTCACATTAAATTTCCTAATTTCAGTTCGACTGTTGATATCAATCAACACACCAGCTAAATATACCTTAAATATGCTGTAAATGTTCTAAGACAAGCATAATAGCCACATCCCACCCAAAACCATGAGGTTGGTACCAAAACCTAAAACAAATTGATTTTCTTTAAACGTGGAATTTCTCTCAGCACTAATACAAAACTGTTATAAGAGATTAACATTAAAATTTTGAGATAAAACAAATGGGAGCAAAGTACAGCCGACATGGTGAAGTATAAAGTTGAACAATGGTCTAAGGGAGGAAGGGAAAACAAAAACATTTTAAAATGGGCAGATTTTATATGACCAAGTTTTTAAAAGTTTTGTTGTGTTAAAAATATCTCACATGTACCGACAGTTTAATCCTCAGGGTGGACCTTTAACAGTATTTTAGGAGGAGCTTCTCATAGCGACTGGATAAGGGAAACATGATGATAACTGTTAAGGTGGATGATGCTTGTTTTTTTGGAAACAGTCTCAATGATGGTAGTCTTAAGGCAAACATTGTCCATTGAGAGCAGCGGAGACAGGCTGAAGATGTCCAGAAAAAAACCTTGTAATGTTGGTCTGCACATTGTTTTAGGGATCCAATTTAACATCATGTCTGGGACCTTCAGCATAATTCCCTCAGGTGGAGGTCCTTGGTGCAGCTAAAGGAAAAGAGGCTGATGCTGTACTTCTGACTGAGGTAGATATCCAGTCCTTCTCCTGCTTGAAGAGTCAAAGCATTATGGAGTAAGGCAGTGCTAGGTCATGACTGGGCTGCTGTTTGCTGTGCTTTTATTCTGCGATAGTCCTGATACCTTTCCACAAATTACACATGTTTTATTGTTGAAGTTTTCCTCAGTACTCTGCTCTTACTTGTGCTTTGCTCACTTGATGCTCTGTTTTAATTATTTCTAGGCCTTGCTATAGGCCAGTCTGTCTCCTGATATCTAGGGTGGTTTCAGCACATGAGCCACCACACTGTGTGGTCTACCCATGGCTTCTGCTTTGGAAAACATTGTAATGGCCTTTGTGGGCAGTTATGAAAACAAAGGCTTGAAAAATCCTCCTTTATCAGATTTGTGGAAGTGAAAGACTAAAATGGTAAGCAGATAATAAGAGGTGCATGATGGTGAAGATCATTTAATGTGGAAACACATGAACGCAGAAGAATGATGAGGTTGGTGAGGTCCAGACAAATGGCAACTGAAGACACCGTTTTAAATAAAATCAACTTCCGGTAAAAGAAAACAGGCAAAGATAATTAACTAAAACAAAACACAAACTAGTGTTTACTGTGATTATAAGTCTATAAATGATCTATGAGGTATTATTTTTGTTTTGTGCCATTAAGAGAAATGAATATGTCTCAGAAACTGCTGGTGTGTTTTTTTCATAAATGTTCTGTTGAAAACATCAGAGCCAATAGT
Organism: Jordanella pulchra; assembly: GCA_034780135.1. Classification (NCBI taxonomy): domain Eukaryota; kingdom Metazoa; phylum Chordata; class Actinopteri; order Cyprinodontiformes; family Cyprinodontidae; genus Jordanella; species Jordanella pulchra. The sequence goes on along the minus strand of JAUZNJ010031577.1, from coordinate 10,168 downwards.
ATATCATGGTCTGGTTCACAAGCTGCAGCTCAGCTGACAGGAAGGCTCTTGAAAGATTGGGAGATCAGCATTGCACATTATAAAAGATATTTTTCAATGTCTGATCTTTATAACATGAACTAGATCAATTTACCCCTGGACTTTTTATATTTATTTTTAATCCAAGTACCATTTAACGTCTAAAACAAATATAACATATCTGCAATCAGGAATACCGATGATGACACACAGCACCTTATGAGCAGTACTACTAGACTGTCTAGTAACATTGTGTGTGCAATGATTTGTTGTAATTTATGAGCTACAAGATACGTGTTATATTTTGCGGTTCACATAAAAAACTTTAACATTGGCAGAAGGAATCATTTTAGGTTAAAATCAAAACACCTCAACAATGACAAAAGTATGTGACTAAAAAAACAAACTTCTAAAATTTTTATTAGTGTTTTGAATTCTAAGGGAAAATAGAGCTGAGTAACAGAGAGCAACATATCAGTTTTACTGTAAAATGACCTGAGTAGTTTAGATACTGTATCTATATGCAGGTATAGTTATCAACAAATTAAAAAAAAAAACAAAACTAAAACAGTGAAGGGTTATGTCTTGCAAGGATAGCGATGTGTTTAGAATAAAATATTTTTAGAAATTCAGAGGCATGTTCCCTCAAATCATCCGGCTTGCACTATCTGTGTCTGATATGGAGCTGAATGATAATATTTGGGGCTCAAAGGTGAAGCTATGTGGGGTCATTAAGGGCATGGGGGACAGTAAAGGCCTGATGGGTTGCATGCAAACAGTCTCTCCAGCATAAAATACTTCACATCCATATTGTGGAGTGATGGCAAACCTTGCTTTACTTTCATTTGACTTTGTTGTTACCTTATATTTATTATTACATCAATGAAACATACATTACTTACAGCAGACAAAATACTCAGGGAATCTTATGGGTTTTTTTTTATTTTAAAAAAAAATATAAAAGTTATATAAAAATTGATCTAATCTTATGTTGAAGGTTTTTTTTTTTTTTTTTTTTTTTTTTTTTTTGTTGAAACAGTTTGCAGTCAGAAATTCAGCCGTGTGTACCTGTAAGATGAAATATGTTTTTAGACGTTCACACTATCAGCAACAAATCTAACATAAAAGAGAGTGTAGAGCCTTTGCACTAGCTTCCTATGTATTTTCAACACTAATCTTACAGTTCTTTCAAACAGCCTTGGACTATATATCCTCTGTGATGCACACCTTTGTACCAACTGCCTTCCTTTGGTCAAGCATTTTTTTTTGCCACAATACAATTATGATTGTTCAATCTGCACAATTTGTGCCTCTACTTATTGATGACAATTTACAACCGTTCTCCTTTATTACTAAGTGACTGGTACCAACAATGCGTGGTAAATCTTATGCTTAAGTGTACAAAAAAACAAAGTTAAGCCAATTTTCCTTAATGTAACATAATTTCATACATGTAAGCATTTTCGTCCTTTTACTTTCTGTCATATTGTCTTAACACTAGTTTTGAATTTTGGTTGCTTAACCTTTGTCTGTGTCCATTCAGCTGTCCTTCCCACGTTAGAGTTATCATAACCCCCAGATTTCACAGTTAAAATTTTATTTGCATTGTAACGACAACATCTCCTAATTTGGCTTCTATGTCTTGTTAACGCATGATGTCAACAAGACATGAAACATTTTTTATTTTCATTTTTAAGTATCATTTGAACAGACATGGTGTAAAAAAGAAGTGCATGCTTGGATCGGGGCATAAAGTAAATGTATGTAACAGAATGTCATGTTTATGAGACATATGTCTGATTCATATCAAAAGTTATGTAGAATCCATATTCCTCAGATTTTAGGTTAAATCAACCCAATATAATCCAGTTATTGTGAAAGGTTATTTCCCTGAAGAAAAATCTAGTCTGTTTTCAGCAAACCTTCATAATCTGTGGTTAGAAACTGAAGGATGGCAACATACTGAGCAGCTGCTGTTAATGTGACTATAAAAAACAGACTGAGAAATACACCTCTATGTTTTTTTGTTTGTTTGACTGATTTTTTTACAATCCTTTGTACCTTGTAGCAGAAACATTTATAAATTGCTTCAGTCCAAAATGTCAGATTATGTGTCTTTCAGTAATATTACATCTTCAATAACTTCATTCAAGTTGCCGAACAGAAATCTTTTGGAATTCAGTCACTGTGTTCCTTGACTTTATTGTTAAAGATGATATCCGATATTTTATGCATTCAACTCTGTAGGAAAAGCTTTTTCTAGAGGGCTTGCATATGCAACCTTTTTAATCTAATATAAACTGACAGTAGAGCAGGTAAACAGTTATGAAATATTGCAGTTGCTTTTCCAAGCAAAACTGTAATAATAGTTCAAACTGAAATCCCCAACTTCCTTGAGGATGAAGTTGAAATAACATATTTACAGGCTATATGATTTTTTTTTTCTCTCATTGATACTAAATAAAACTAAACATATCTGGTGTTAGGAGTGAAAGAACAATATTATTAAAAGTATTTCTGTTGCCAGATACATTATTATACTGATTATTATGTTATATTTTTTGTAAGCCAGAAGGTTATACATATAGTACTGTAAAAATTAGACCCTGATGCGGAAACAATAATGTTGGTATCCTGGGTGAACCTGGTAAAGAATACTATTATCAATAAATAAATAAAAAAGAGGCCACAAACAATAGACGTCATTCCTCATAAAGCATCATAAAATGCAATCCAAGCATTTTTGGTCAAATGAAAAATGAGAAAGTGTTTATATATGGAGCATTACACATGTGGCAAACAATGGGTCAGCCTGATAATATTGTCAGACAAAGTAAGATCATTGAATTGAAGCAAATAGTAAACTTAGTCCCTCAAGTGAAATGACTGTTTAAACTCTTAAGACTTTATTGTAAAAACTGTACTATTTAAGTATTTGAACTATGTGACTAAAACATTTGTTATCGTGAAAAAAAACATTATATAAAAAATGAGACAAAAATCTTTCTCCTTTCTGAGATTGTCGCAGCATATTCAAAAATGTTTTGGCAGCTTTTTATTAAGGAAATGTGACAACTTATGATAAACTGATACCGTGTAACAAAAAGATAAAAAAATAATAATACAGAAAAGTCGCTCTTTTATATAACCAATGTTTTATGTATATGACATGTAAAAAAAACAACAGGAAAACCTGTAACCTCTGCTTGCTTTGCTCCCTTTGTCACACCACAAATGGAGAACATACATTATATATCAATAGCCAAGACAGAAGATGAGGAGAGAAAATGCAAACAGACATCAGGAGTGTGAAAGATCTTTCACCGGTGAACTGGAACTAAACTGGTCATGCAACTGGAATACCGATGCTGTGTATGGTTCCCTCCCATTACTGGGAACGCTCAAATAGCACAGGTCATTGTGGCGATATAAATCACACCTGGCAACTGGGAGACAGTCGCCTTGACAACTAGCTTAATATGCACTCCCTGAACAGACTGTATTGTTGTGTCTGTGTGTGTGTGTGTTAGAAATGAATGAAGCCTGTAGAGAGTCAAGACTGAGTGCAAAACAAAGTCATGTTGGAAATAAGACAGAGAAAATACATTAAGACAAATGTTTATTGCACAACACAGCCTTGTTGCGATTTTTATTTGCAAGTATGTCTGTTTGTGCAATAAATTGCTGAAGATTTACCTTAAGGCTGACCTGACAGAAACATTTTTAACCAGGACATCAGTTGGCTTAACATTATCATTTTAGGATGACCAATTGTCTTTTATTTTGCCTTTAGATGTTATTTTGCCTCTATATGTCAATAAATCCTTGAGTTCAGGTCACTGAGGTCAATCTAGATATCCTACTCCCTGATGACACTTTTCAGCATCCAATGCACTGTAAGGCGTGAAGGGGGAAAAAAAGTTAAAACCAGATATTACCATACACTATAGAAAAAGCTACCCAAGTTTAATTTCTTTCCTCACTACCTGACATTAAAACTATCTTAACTGATTTTACTTCAGGTAGGATTAAGAACAAATGTTTCTCATGTCTTAACATCTGAATAATGTGGAATATTTTTTTAGAGGTTTCATTATTATTTATTTAGTCTAGAGTCGATGTTCGTACAAACAATTATCACATCTCATTTTAATGGTACAAATGAACCTACAGTACCTGAAGATTTAGGCTTTCTCAAAGTATTTAAGGCAGGGTAATCGTTTAAACATAAGACCTTCAAAATTGTTATAAATAAAATATCTTTGTTAGTTGTCTAGCATTTTACAAATAAATATAATTTTGTTCTTCTAACTGACCTAAAACAGAAAAAACCCTTTCTGAAAGTGTTTTTTAAGTATGTAAATATTTTTGTTTAATCCACAGATGGAGAAGCCAAGGAGGCATCCTAATAACACTTAAACCTCTTAACTGATTCTTTTTGATGTAGATAAGCTGCCCCTGGGTGACAGAGCTCCTCACATTGTCAATAGGCTTTGATGTGGACAAGCTACATTATTTTTAGTCACATCTGGAATCTAACATTTTCTATCGGTTGTAATTTCAATCTGAAAAACTCACAAAGAAGAGGAAGGCAATTAGAAGAGTTTATTGAAACAATATTTCAGACTTTGGGGCTCAGGCCTCAGCAGGGTACATTACCAGTAATTTTATTTTGATTATATCCATGAGCTGCTGAATGAGAACATGGATGAAAACGCCTGTGGCCTGAAACTGGTGGTGGTGGAATGGAGATGGTGTGAAGATGGATGCTGGCTGAAATAAGGCGCAGGTTCATAGAACCTCTATGACGAGCAAGCATAGAGCGACAGTGGAGAGAAAAAACTCCCCTTGGGAAGAAATCATGGCAGTCTTTTGCATGACCGACTGGGGATGCATTGAGAAGCAGTAAGAGTCTGGAGATTACTTCAGTAGGGGATAGCTGCAGCATGGAGAAGGAGCTAGATGGGGACTGCAAGGATGGTGGAGATGGGGATGGAAGAGGGCTGAATCGGGGTAATAAGAATCAAAGTACTTGTACATGTCGTCTTTCACTTAATCCAGGACGCGGGGCAGTAGTCTCAGCAGAGAGCTGATCCGTCAGCGAGCGCCTTGTGGTCAGGTTCCCTACCTGTAGGGGCAACCATGAGGGACTGGTGCAAAGAGGATTGGGCAGCAGTATGAGGCGGAGGCCACCCGATCCACGGATGCTTAAGAATCAAAGTCTGATGTGGAATCCAACTCGGTCTTATAAGTAGACCTGACGCCGACTGAATCACCAACAGGAGTGGATGAAAAAGAATAAGCAATAAGACTAGGAGAACCTAATTCTCATCTCTGTTACGTATTCACCTAAAGATTAAGGTCGAAAAGAAATCCTTTCATTTCAGTTTCAAATATCTAAAATAAAAGAAAAAAAATTTAAATAGAAAAAAAAACCAATATCCACAGCTACCTTAAGATTCTGTCTTAGATGAGGTATTTTAACCCAAACTGGAAAAAAAGCTTCACTTTGAGCCCAGAATGCAAACATAACTTTTGCTTTGGTAATTTGTAAATCTAGTAGGCTTTAAAAATTACCTGAGCTTCCGGTACTGCAGCCCCCACACCAATTGTAGCCTGGAATGTTTCGCATCTTCCCTTCTTAATTCCTCAACCACCTTTATGCGGATCAAAAGTGCTTCACCATAGTCTCTCTAAAATCTTTGAACATCCAAAATTTTATGTCTACTATATACTCATAGAGGTTTCAGCCCCCATGGTAGCTCTCCAATGTTTCAGGAGTCCCTGCAGATATTCTAGCTTCAATGCTGCAGTCAGCATCACCTAACCCAAGACCAAGTCAAGACGGAAAACAGAGCGTATCAAGACTGAGACAAGACCAAGAGTTTTAGGGACTGAGACCAGTCGAAAACGAGATAAGGACAGAAGGAAAGCTGAGACTGATGCAAGTCCAGCAATGCTCTTAATGTCACAATAAAATGTAAAACGTGTTATAAAAGTCCTCTAATTAATCTGAAAGAACCACTTTTCCATAAACACCTACCTATTACTTTAAATATTAATTACTAAACTCTTTACTTCTCATTCACAATCAAATTTTACATTTAATCTTGCCTTTTTTCCCTTTTTTTGCTTACATTGCTAAAGCCAGGGGTGGCAGATAAGCGATTGCAGTAATAAAAAAGATTATTATTATTGCTCAGATTTGAAGCACTGCATTTTTCAAAATACAAAAATATAGCAAGGAAATAGATCTATTGATATCATCTTTGGTCTTAACCGGCCTTTTCCCATAAATGACTGGACCAGTCATGTTTTACAGACATACCCTGAGCTTTTATGCAAAATTTATTGAACTGTTACTGTGTATCATGTGACGTGGCAGTGTATGTCTGAGGTTCGGTTTCTTTCATTTTATAAGATAATAGATCATAGATTGTTATTAGGAGAAATAAATACTTAAGAAAGTTGGAGACACAAAAAGCTTTGAACATAAAGAAAACAACTTTTCGGTGATTAAAAATAGGTATTTTTCTTCCAACCTACACTTTCTGTATCCATCATAACTAAATCCCAAACCCTAATCCATATCCATAAACCCACATCTCAAACTTTAGGTCTGAGATCCAATAAGGCTGATTTATCTTCTTATTTGTAACAATCCATCTTTAAGCTTCATACACCTACCCTGCTTTCGGAGCTGGGAATCATGGCATCAGTCATCCAGGAGCCGAAGCGGGATCCCGAGGCCCTCACGGTGATTGGGTTGCTAACTGCAGTCAGGCGACCACAACCTAAAAGATCCCAGGAAATTTAGCTTCTACGTTTTGTCAAAAGAAGGACAAGTCAATGAAGGAAAAGACTCCAGTTTATTCACAGGGAATTCACTCCCAGCTTATCAACATCTTATACATTTTTCATCAGAGAAAAACCTAATTTTTCTGCGGATTCTTATTCCTTTATCTGCTGCATAATTTTGCTGTAGAGCTTCCCATCTAAACAAAACTCTGAACTTAAAATGACACAAAACTCAGTAATGTATCAAACACTCTGTAGGTTTAAAGTGGTGCTGTAAAAACAAGGCTTCTAGTTTACCTGAGAATTTTGAAAGGCTTTCAGCTTGGATCCACATCAATTGTAATGGATTTCTATAAACAGTTTTTGACTGTGAAAGCAGGACTGAAACGTCTACATAAATATCTTAATGCACTCCTGCAGCTTAATGTATTTTTTCTGCTTTTTGTTCAGCAGCTACATTGGTCAAAACTTTTCTATTTCCCAAAGCAAAGTCCTAAATAACATTGATCCTGTCTAACCTCAAATGTTTTGTAAATGTAGTGATGCAGCTCAAAAAACTTTTTACAACCTCAAACTAAAATTGTACTTTAGTTGGATTTATGTAAGGAACTAAAACGTAGATGTGTATAATTCTGAGGTAGAGGGTAACAGACCCATTGTTTTTTAAATGGCTTTATGCGTTTAAATCTTTATCTTAAATAAATTAATTAATAGATTAAATTCATATGTGTGTATGAACGAGGACAATATTAGGTTTGAAAAATTGCTAGTGATGCTTTCCAAATATCAGGTCTTTATATGAGAGTAGTAAGAAGAAAGCTACTGTATGGTGTAAAAAAAATAAACTGATTTACGTGGTAGGGATCAAAGCAAATTTGTATTTGAAATCACTCTGGACAGACCAAAATTAAACTTTGTGACCTGCATGTAAAATGATACGAAAGAGAAATAACAATGTCCATTGCTCTGACTAAACTCTCCCCATAGAGAAACACTTTGGCAGTAGTGTATTGTGGTGATGGAAGCAGGATGTAACTGCTATGAAAATAGAATCAAATGCTTACATGCTTTACAATCCTGGAAGAAATTACTGTGAATCGTCCTTAACACATCAATACATGGATGGATCTATGTTTTGGATATTGTAATATGGCACAGTTGACAACAGTTGCCCCCCAAATCATTCGTACAGGTCGTTCTTATTCTGTCTGGAGTTACAGAGAGTAAAGGGAAGTAACAATTAAAAAAAATTTAATTAACATTCTACCATTAACTCCTACCAGTTTTTTCACTTGTATTTTGAAGATTTATCTTTGAAGTTGGGCCCCAAGGTCTTTGAGATTGAAGGGCCTCTCTGAGATTCCTCTAATCTTTGTTTCCCTCCTTAAATTTTCTATTAGGTCCAGCTCAGGACTTTGGTTGTTCCACTCCAAAATTTCAACATTACTTCAAGTGTGCAGAAACACTTAATGATAAAAGCCATACCAGGAGCCATTCAAGGAGCCATACTGGTATTAGGTTATTTATGGGCTCTTTAGTATAATAAAGATACTCAAAATTTTAGAAATAAACAATTTACATGTTTTCTTATGTTAGGTTGCTCTAAACTATACTGTTTTGTTTTATAGTAACATACACAATCAACATACATGGCTGGAAAATAACGTTACATCTTTATTATCGCTAATACTGCAGATTTCTGTTCAAACTGAAACATCTGAATTCATACATTTAATGTTTTTTGTTTATTTCTGTTTACAGCGTCTAATCGTTAGATGCAATGTTAATATCTAGGTTTGTGTAAAATAATATCAACTGAACTGTGTTTACCGATTTCTTATATTTAATTTTGTTGTTTCTGTGATTTACACCTTTTGTCTGTTCTCATGTTTTGCTGAGACTTGTAATGAGAATTTATTCTATTTTATGCATTTCTACTCGAGTTATAAGGTGAGAAGGGTTCTTTGTGGATTCAGTGGTGCTTTTATTGCATTAAATAAAACAAAGAAATCTATAAAAGATCTGATTTAGAGACTCAGGGGAGTGAATACAAGTGTTTACCACATCTTGAAAATGTTATTTGTATAGACTTTAGAGAACAATGTATAATGCCCCTTCCTCTTTGCAGTAGTGTGCTACTTTGTTCTAGTTTATTGATCAAAATCCCAAGAAATTACATCAAGATTTTCAGCTTCAACTGAACAGAAAGATTAAGACTTTGAAACATTTTTGAAAGCCTATGTGTGACCTTATGAGTTTTGCTGCCTTAGGCGTCTAAAGCAGCTGTCTGAGCTAACAGACTCTCTCAGTACAAATAGGAAGAAAGCAACAACCTTCAGACATACCTGAGCTCAGTGAACACAGGACACAATATTAAGAAAGGCTCACTGTACTGCAGCTAATTATAACTTTGTATTTGCAATACTGCCTGTAGGGCAAGAAAGTAAATGAGCAAACAGTAAATACCAAAATATCAAACCAATCTTTTAACACAATGTCCAATGTTGTGACTATTACATTTTTTTTCATTTAATGATGCTGTCATGACCACTCTGCTGCAATCATATGAAGTTATGCCGCCCCAACAAAGGGCATCACAGCAGTGATTTGTAGTGTCGTCTTACATCATGTTAGCTCTGGGATTAAACATGCTGGTCAGCCGTGGCCTTTCTGTGTATGGTTCGCATGAGCTGTTATGAAAATCTGAAAAAAGAGATCTTAATTGATGGGATAAAGGCTAAAATATCAGGTTTTTTAATACCTTCTTAAATTTTTCCTTAAAGCACTTGGATCATTTGTTATAGTCAGCTTACCCTGCTTCTTCTTTTTTTTACTCTGAGTTATGTTATTAAATTAAGCATCAAAGAATACTCAGGGAGTCAATACATATATAGTCAGCCATTATTCTCCTCCCCAATTAAAAAATAAAAACTTAGGACTATTTTTTAAGGCAGCCTGTGGCAACACATTTTCTTTATGCTGCTCTATTACATACCCAGTTTGTTCATGCAGCTGTGCAGCCTCGTCTCCAGCATTAAGACCCTTTGCTGAAGTTCCTCATAGTCGTAGGCTCCAACCTCCTCCTGAATGGCTGTCAGGATGATCGATAGGTTGAGCAGCTCCATTCGTAAGGTGGCCAGTGTCTGCAGGTCCAATCTGTACTGCTCCACCACTGACAAGAGCGGCCTTAGCTGAGACATCTGGCCCTTTAACTCCTGGTGGTGCAGAAAAAATGAAGGGCGGGCAAGTTAGAGAAAGTGAGCAGCAGAAGAACATACAGGTAAAAGCCAGTAAATTAGAACATTTTGAAAAACTTGATTTATTTCAGTAATTGCATTCAAAAGGTGTAACT
>JAUZNJ010031576.1:0-14150 GCA_034780135.1 Jordanella pulchra | reverse complement strand
ATATATGTGTGTATATATATGTGTATATATATATACATATATATACATATATATGTATATACATATATATATATACATACATATATATGTATATATATCAGGTACATTATCAGGTACCTGTGGTGTATTATGTTTGCTTGCAACACCTAAACTGATGGAGCAATTCATATCTTATTGATGGGACCTTTAGCAAAACAAAAGGCTTTAATGAGGCTTTGACAATTTTTATTTTGTTTTATTTTTATGTCACTCTTGGTGATGCCCCTTGATCAGAAAGCTGTATCGGTCATTTCAAAAAAGTGCTACATGAATCTACACAGCTCTCTTAAGGTCTTAATTTAAGTTTCAGTTGGGTTGAGGCATGTTTATCTGACATGTTTAGTCATTTCATTTTGGGATATTGAAGGGCAGAAAAGATGAAACTCACCCTAAGAAAAATATGAAGAATTTAGGGCAATTGTAGGATTCTGCACAGAAGTGTATGTCAGCTTATGAACAGGTGTACATTAGCATAGACACATCCGGAGGCTGCTCTTCTCTCCATAGACAACTAATTATTTCTAATTACAGCTGAGCTTTTGCAAAGCACAGACAGAATTTTTGGTGGATAAGACGCATTGGGTAAGTGTTGCTTGTAGAACGGGTGATGCCTGTGGATGATGGCAACATGACAAGAAGTCAGAGGCTTGTTGCTGAATGTTATTGAAGAAAGATGGCTCAGAGCAGGTGTTTCTGCATAAAAACAGTTCTCCTGTAGAGGCAAGCAGCCTCTCTCAGCAGGAGAAAACATATTTGCTGGTGTACTTGTCTCAAAGATGCCTCTTCACTCAGAGGCTCTTTGTAGATATTTTAATATTAGCTCTAAATGTGAACGACAGCTTCTAAATTACTTCTCTTGTACAGAGAATCAACCTTTGTCAGTATCTCTAAACTCTTGGCTTAGGTCATTATTATTGAAGGTATATATGATGGTATTTAGCCGTTCTTATTGGGCCCAAATAGTTACTACTTAGTAGAGGGCAAAGTCTTGATCTGATCTAACAGCTCTATTTATTGCTCTATTTAAAGAGAAATGATGCACATTTTTACTAATAAATATCTTTAAAAATTACCTTTGTGACTAAAATATAATTTGATGATCAGACCGACTCCTCAGTAGTTTAGTGCTAATACATCTATAAGCCTGTAGCCTTTTTTCCTGCATTTACCTCAGGTCGGAAGTTCCCACGCTGCTTGGCTGATATGACGTCAAGCACGTCCATGTTAAAAGCGTCCATCCTAGAAAACAATTGAAGCGTTACACTCAAGACTAATTTTATGGAAATTCAGAAGCAACCGCTTCCGAAGCTCAACTCAGACGGTAATGGCAACTCCGTATGAGGTGAAAAAAGTTTTAAAAAAAAGCCTTGTTAAATATGAGCGCGGGCTACACAAATAGTGCTGCAGTTCAGTATCATTAGAAAACTCTGTGACCTGTTTCTTTAAATTACATTAAAAATTTTTTTAACATCATAAACTTTTGGGTTCTGTACAGGTGAGTCAAAAGAATGAATAGCTTTATAATGTATGGATGGTGAGTTGGATGGATGGATGGAAGGATACATTATTAGAACACTGATGAAAGCTTTTACCAGATTTATCCACTTAGCTGGTGTTTTCAGTCAGGAGCTTCTTTAGATCTGCTGCAACGCAGGCTGCTACAGGAGATCCTTCATGCCAACAGCCATGAATATCTACAACTCTGTCAAGAAACGTAAATAATATAAGTTACACAATTTCATTTCTCTTTCATATTAATAAATTATTTTTGAATGGGATTAAATTGGATTAAATCTGGAATTCGAGGATTGCAGACTTTTCTAATCTATGCAGAAAATCTGTCTGAAAGTTATAGTTCTGTCTTCTGTTCAACAAGGTGTCCTTTCTTAATGAAAGATTTGATGTGCTTTCTCCTGGAAATCTTTGTTTGACACTTATCCAGCTTAAAGGCAGTCAGTCTAATCCCCTGTCTGTGCAGTGAGAAATGTTTAGGTCAAACAGTCAGTTCTTTTGATGAGTACCGTAGCTTTGGATCTAATTTAATCCGGTACTATGTTGGTCAGTTTCACCAAACTATTCTATGTGCAGAAGAAGCTCAGTTTAAATGTACTACAATTTGTGTATATTTATTGATTTAGGACGCTGCATCTTTATGTGAGCCTCAGAGTGGAAACATTATGCCAACATACTGAAATAGATTGTTTGCTTCTCTGTAGGCAATGCACTTTTTCAATGTTTTGTCTTTCACTTGTTAAATACTTCTGTCAAAAGTGTCTCTGTTTAGATAGATTATCAAGGAACATCTTGTTTGAAGTTTGAACCTTGTGCACATGTTTTGTAAAAATTAGTACAGCTAATATGGCCTCTGGTCAGGAGCTGCACATGATGTCTCTGTCTGTCACAGTCACCCTGAATGAGCTTTGCATTGCTTATTTTGTCTGTGCAATTATAAAGACGTGGAATGGTCTTGTGTTCTGCACCTATCATTGCTTTTGTATAGGCCATTATTTGAGACCCTTTTCCAGAACTAAAATAATTTATTGTATTCTTTGTTTCTTTGAAATATAGCATGTTTAAGTTCATGTGGAAAACATGAGATCAGAATAATTCATTGTTCAATTAAGTATTTTAAAATGAACACAAGAAACTATAAACCTTGACTGTAGGAGCAATTTTGACCCACGGTTCAAAACGTTTAAACACCACTGGTGTAGATGCTAAGAAAATACTGTGATGTCAGTTGCTAACAAATATGCAAGTCTGTGTCTTATCCAGTTATTCTTAGTCACCTTGTTTAATGATTTAAATTAAAAACTAAATGCCTGTTTAATTTCTCAGTCATGTGCTCGAACTTGAGCCGACAGAACTGACAGACACTTCTGGATAGCTGTCGAAACGCGCTCAGAACAGCTGTGCAAAACTATGGTTACCTTCAATGAAGCCTTTGTTGTGGCTCAAATAACTTAGATGTTTGAAACATAAACTGTTAAGGCCACAGTCAAGAATAAAAAAAAAAGAAAAAAGGAACAAAAGACCTTCAGAAAGTTTGTAAATAATATCACTTTAGATATTATAGGGAACTCCGACTCTTTGAAGAAAGAGTACAACAAAATAAGGGTAGCTAAACATTTCTGTACTGTATGTGTTTTAATGAAGTACCTTTGGTTTTTTTGCTACTATTAAAATTAGACCCGACCTGCTGTCTGAACAATACTTCCCTTATTTGATCAGACATTTCTCCCCAATAATTAGTCTTTGAAATTAGATCCCTAATCCTAATTTTGTCCTATAGGGGCTACATTTTACTGTCCCCCTCAGCTCTAAATATCCAGAGAGGAAGTGTCCTTGTAACATGGTGATGATCTGACTCTCCATTTGCTGACTACTTTCCAGCCTGCCTTCTTTGTCATAAGCAGGTTTCTGTATGATTTTGAATGGTTCAAATCGATGATACGTATATGTGATTTGATGATTAATTCAACCTAGCAGTTTAATATTAAAGATAAATAGATTTTATGGTCTTATTGTTTGTGTCTTTAAGAATTGCACATCTCCAGGAAACGTACAAAGGGGGCTTTAATTGTTCTTTAATTTTTGTGTATATTTTATTTTAAAATACTTGACTGTTTTCCGTATTCTTAAATATAAAGACAATAGATATTGGATGAATTTTCATAAAATATGTTTGTTTTAGTTTTCTGTCTTGAATTAATAAAAATGATTCAAATAGAAGAAGAAGAAAAATGAAAGCACACAATCTTTAATTTAACGGTTTTATGCACCAGGTTGTAATAAAAACAGTCTGGTGGTCACCAGGTTTAAAAAGTAACCAAATTCAAATGCATATTTCACAATACAGTGATTTTTGAAACTCAGGCTAAGGATAAAAGTAAAAACTGTGTATTAAAACTAAGTTCACCGCATGATTCGGTGGCTTCTTAAATGACTCCTAGCAACAAGAAAACCACAGGAAGAAAAATCCCACTCCTGGAAAGTGTTCCACTTGTAAATAATCGTTCTCTCTGGTTGAAGGCCTTCACTTCTTAAAAACCTTCCCAAATTTATGTGCAGGAAATATTGCTAAAACCCTGCTGATGTATTTCAGACATTGTAGAGACAAGCTTCAGAGCAGCAAACTCCAGCTTTTCTAGACGTGGTCACACTTGCTGATGATGAATTAATGAAGTAAATTTGATACGCAGCAACTAGGAAGCAGGAAGGACAAACAGGGTTTTTCCTCACACAGCTTTTCCATTTTAACCTTATCTTTTTTAAACAGAACATCAGTGACTGAACATGGGCTACAATTTAAATAATTGCAGAAGCTCAGATGAGCGTACTTATGTTGTGAGGTGTAAAGAGGATTTTCTCCTTTTTAACTATGTCCTTAGATACATTTTATATATATTATAAGTCCTTCCAGGTTTCTACTTTGAAATAACACCCATATCAGTAAAAGAATTTTGCTCTTACAGCTGCTGTTTTCTCCTCAATTCAATTTAAGGTTAAACTGCTATATCTGCAGTAGCAATAAAAACAGAATGGTAGCCATCTTAAGGGAGATGACTCTGTTATTGCTGCACAACGACCTCCATGTGAACTCACATAAGGGTTACTAAAGGATTTCTAGTGTCCCGAGTTTTAAGGATGAGTTGAGGTAATTTTGTTTCTCTGCTTTTTGCAGCATCCGATGCTAAGGAGCAGCAGTTTTGGATCCATCAGCTCCAAGCTTGTGCCAGACGCCACTCTGACAGCAGCGCCAAGGTAAAAACCACACGCCCAGCTCCCCACAGTACATTACATAGAAGATTATTAATGTGACACTGATAGATTGGGGCTGTGGGTTTTGTTTATCAGGTAGAGAAAAAGTTTGGACATTTTTCTGTCTACTCTTTCATGACGATTTTCCTTTTCTATTGTAACGCCACAAATACAAACCTCCAGCCTCCAAGCATCTTGAAACCACTTCATAGAGTTTGGGCTATACGACCAAGAGAGAATTGGATCATGCATACTCGTAAAGTTTGTCGTAGTTAGATTTTCAGAGGAGTTAAAATTTAGATATTGACTGAAAACTTAAATGAAGACATGTTTTGAAGATTACATCTGCACTTAATCTTCAAAGGCATATATATATATATTTATAGATATATATAGATATATATATCTATATATATCTATATATATATATATAGTTTTTTGTGTATTTATATTCTGGAATATGTCAATTAACCTTTGAAAAGCCAAAATGTGTTATTGTAAAGCATTAGACCACAGCTTTATCATAGATTTTCCCCAAAAGCCTTTCAGATTTTTCCCTTCTTGAGCACTTATCAGAGCAAGTTATTGGCAGTTGCAGCCTTTGATAAAAGTCATCTGGAGAAATGTCAGGTCTCTGCAGACGGCAAGAACAATAAGGCTTCCAAAATACCCTCTGAATGAGGATGAGAAATATGATAAAAAAGAAGTGAAATGAAAGCATTCTGATCAGAGACTGTAACAATACTATCATTTTGATTAGAAATGCCAAAAAAATACAGTATTTACGCAAAAATGTAAAGCTAAAATGCTAAATATATTTTAACTACTCTTTTGATAAATATAAAGTCAAGCTGTATTATGGCTTCTGCTAAACTGTGCGCCCCTACCCTTTCCACCCACTTTTAAAAAATAATATTTTGTCATCTACATGACCAAGAAAAATCCATTAATGTTTGTGGTTTTACTGCGAAACATTTGTGAAAAATCAAATAATAAAATGTATTGTTGCAAGGCACTGTATTTGCATCACTTTCTGATTATTACTTGACAATATTGATTAATATAATAATAACAATAATGAGGCTAATAATGAAATATCTGAAAATGCTTTCATTTGTAAAAAACAAAAAAAAGATAAAGTTTATCCTACAGTGTTTTGTTATATTTTTTTCAGGTCAGGAAGCTGAAGAGCTCAGATGAACATCTGAGTGTTGACAGAGCAGGTGGAGGACAGGATGTCTTGGTGAGTAAGAAAAGCTAGCTCTCTTTTTCATCACTTCTTTATTAAACAAGTAACACTCTAGACTCGTCGTATTTCCTTATTGGCAGATCCACTGTTTAGCATTTACCTATTCATCACATGAAACATGGCAGCACTGCTGGAGAAATGGAGAAGTCGTATTACTTTGCTCTGCAGTGTTCAGTAATCAAAAGAAGAAACAAAATTGGTTAAGTAAAGAATAGAGGATGGATTAGAGAGACAGGCTCCCCCACTGTTGCCTAATAGACAGTTTGCTGTTTTGTTCCTGTTCAGTGATTGTGGGACATTTCCACGGGTGCAGCCGTCGTCTCTGTAACGGCCACTGTGGGCTAATCCTTCCCTGAGCTGCAATGCCACTAAGATCGTTATCATATCTACTCTGCTGATGAGGCAGCCGGCAGCAGAGGAGCAGCCAAGTTACTGATAATAGATGTGTTTGGTAGAGGATCTGTGGTAGGATTTATTTGTTGCAAAAAAGGGACCCTGTTCATGTTCCCTCTGAGGAATACATGGAAAAATGATGCTGTCAGAGTTTTCACTGCTCATCAGTTTAAGTAGTACTTCATTATAAAACAAGATATTTTAAATCTAAAAATTCAAAATTGAATTTTATGGTCTGAATTCATATTTTGTCCCCTTAAATCAATTGTAGGTATTATTGTTTTAAACACAGCTTCAAGTCTCACAGCCAGAGATTAAAAATGTTGCCCATTTTTCTTGGCATAATAGCTTTTTATCTAGATTAGATGGTGAAATATCGACACAAACTCTTCAATTTATTTAAGTCTAAATTTTGTCTTGGCCATTCTAAAACATAAATATGCTTTTATCTAAACCATGGTATCTGTATGAAATTAAACACGATTGGGGCATAACATCTTTCATTTTTTGTTTGTAAAAAAATTCCCTCACTTTATCCTTATGTGCAACATTAGTTTGGGCCAACTATGAACCCATACGACTTTGATGCTTAATTCCAGTTTTTGGTAAAATCAGTCTTTTGTTGTTATTGCTGTTCTTGTTTTTGCATAGTCTTTCATAATTAAATTTAAGGGCCAAAAGATGTCTGTCTATACCGGTCACATGGCAGCACACTGTTTACAGAAGTAATATTGGATGTGACTGTTACTAGAAATGTTCAGTAAACGTAGCAATGCATTCTGGGGTCCCTGTGTTATTGTGAAACTGTTGAGGAATGGAAGCCCATAATATTATGACCTCATCATAACATGACAAAGGAAGGTAAGAATACAGAGAGCAAAACTATTAACAGGCTTTAGTGGCGCATTGACTGTTGCGGTGTATAGAAAACTGTGGATGTGTATTCAGACCAAGGGTAGTGATTTAAAGTGGGATAAAATGCATCATGACTGTTTAAACTGCTGACACTTTTGACACATATTGGATTTAGTAAGGAATGAAACTGGCTTACGTTTGATTTATCTTTTCTTTGATGAAAAGATCATAATTGGGCTTCAAGCTGCCTTAAAAAATAGTCTATGGGTTGCATTTGCCTGCTGTGTGAATGTTGCCTTTGTTTTTTTTTCTTCAGTTCGCTTTCCCTGGCACAGGCTGCTGCTCTTAACTGTGAAGGCTGGAGTTTGCTTCACAGTAGCATAAACTCTCTGTCCTGCTTTTAGAATTTATCTTTAAAATACAGAGATTTTATGCATTATACTTTTGATTAAGTCAAGTAAGTGCTTCACAGCTGTGTAAAAATCAGAGTGTGCATTGTGTTTTGAAATCGCTAAGTATGACAAATCCATTATCGTTTGCTTTGTTTACATCTGCACAAATCCCCACTCTGACATTTTCAAGAGGGCTTTATGTTGTAGTCGAGTCAGAATGCCTGCAGTCGTGTCCCGAGCAGTGAGGTTGTTAGTAATGGCTGCTGCTGGAGAGCAAGGTTTGGAGCACAGCTGTGCTTCACAAAGCTGATTAGTTGCCTGATTAACCAGTTTGTTAATTTCAGTTCAGTCAAACTGGACACAGAAAGCTTTAAAGATTAAAATAAAGTGATGTAGTAATAATGTTCCTGTTTCAATTAGCTCTGTTGCGTTATATTTAGCGTGCCTCTCCTTTTAAAAAGATGTTCCTGGTTTTCTGTAATGGGAATGATTGAATACGGTCTCATTGTCCTTTAACGTTGAGTCCCAAGTCCAACACACCTGAATCAAAAACCTAAATTAATCCATAGGCCTGACAAAATCTTAATGATGACACAATTATTTGTTTAAAATGTTGAAGATGCTTTTCTCATTAGAAAAAGAGAGTTGCTTCTGATGTTATCTCTGGTTCTGATGGTCTGTCTTTGCGTGGAGACTCTTGAATCACTGGCTCCAGCTGCAATTCACTCTTTGATTCTCCTCCAAACTTCTTAGACTTTGCATCCCATTTCCATCAGGCTGCATTTATCCTTGTTTTGAAATGTCTAAAGCCATCCTCTTCATTCTACCAATCTGCCCAGTGATATTTTTTTAAAAGGAGGGCTTTGATTGCCCTGGAGGAATATTATATCTTGGCTCCTTGAATTGCATTAACTCAAAAAAGCTTTCCCATCTACTGTGCTAATTGCCAGCATATGTTTTTCTATTATGTTAGGAACAATTTGTGTAATGCCCTCCACCTTTCAGTTATCACATCTTCACCTTGGGGGCACTGTTTACAGGAATATTCTTCAAATGCTGTTATGGAAATAGCTTCTGATATCTTATGTTTTAGTTTCTCTGCCACAAATCAGACGTTTTTTTCATCATCCTGGTCTTGGTTAAACTTCAGCTAGAACTTCAGGTTACAAAGTTATTTAGTCACAATCATCAATTTATGCCAATTTATCTCCCTCTGATTTAGAATCTAAAGAAAGTCCAGGTCTGGCATAGGTCCTGGTAAATATGTACTCCAGCGAAGTGCTCTAACAGATGTGTTTCAGTTCTTGCGTGATGACTTAAGCTTGGTCCTTCTTAAAGTAAAATATTTCTTCTTAAATAGCAGCTCCTTTAAGCAGCCGTGTGCTGTCTTTAAGAAATCCACCTATTGGAGGACACCTAACAAAAGCCTGCATCCTGCTAAACAAAGATGGTATAAAGAATAACCTGCAGACTTGCCCCTCCCCAACATGCAAATACCAATGTTGCACCACTTTCTGCAGCCCATCATATATTATGACTAGATGGGATACTGCTACTGATTCTCCTTAGTGCTCTACTATAAGTCACAAAACATGGTCACAGAATGTGGTGCAACACTTATCTACTGTAGTTACCACTGAAACAGCCAGAGTTTAAGCACAGAATGTAGGATTTTAAAACCTCTTAAATTGTTATTTCAAGAATTGAATTGTTTCCTTCATAGCTTTAACTTGCAAATTTTGCATTTAAACAAAGAAGTTTATGTTGTTTCTGTATTATGTCCACTAACCTCGGAATATGTGGGAGAGGAGGGATGCTCCATTTTGTCTCCGTGATTTAGCAGGCTGTAAACAGGGTGACATCACTGTGACACCGGCAGAATAAATATGAATTCAAGATTTAGCATTGGGGTTTGATCAAACATAGCCACAATTATAACACAGGAAAAGTCGTCAGGTGTACCAACTCGAAAGTTTGGCCGCAATCCGGGATCAGGGGGCAGAAACAGGGTCGAAGCTGTGGAAGCAGAATCCGAGAATCAGGGTCTAATTAGGCACAGAATTGCATCAGATCGAATAAGAGAAAGCAGATTCAGGCTGACTGGTTTAGTTAGGCAGAAGGTGCCAGTCAGAAGGCAAAAACCGAGTTAATGCCCAGAGTTCAGAAGCTAGGAGAATTTATGATGTGGGCAAGGCAAAACAGGGATATCCAGAACGCAGAATCGAGATCAGACAAGCAAGAAAGAAATGCTGGAATTTACTCACATAGGGCTTTCAATAAGCTGGTGCTTTTCATTTTTCCTGTTGAACACTTTTATTGAATCTTAAATCTATTTATAAAAAAGAGCATCAAGCTAAAAGTGATAATTAAACTACATTTAAGTTTTGCCGCAAAGTTATTGTTTTTTAAGTAAATAAGTGCAATTAGTGTTTCCTGTGAAGCAGAAAAGGACAAGTCTGCAGCCGAATGCTGAGCTGTTTACCCATACTGGCTCACTCAAGGGACACATCCACGCACAGTCGCCTGAGGGCAGTGCACCTGTGAGATGATTCATATTTAGACCTTAATTACTGAAAGCTGACACTGACATGGAGTGATCAGGAACCCCATGTTTCAGAGTGTTATTATTGTCATACTTTAAATTTCAGCGAGTAAACATCTGGACTTTAAGAAAAGTTCCTGCTTTTTTATTTTTATTTAATGAGGTTAAGGCTGAGTAGTCAAGTTTTATTAGTTCTCCCTCTAGTTTTCCATGTTCCTTCCTCCCACCCACTTATATACTGAAATTGTTGGTGGTTCTGTGTCAGTTGTAGAGGGAAAAACCTCACTGTGTCTGTCTGTTCTCCCACATTGAGAGCTCATCCTTATCTACTGTCTCACAGCTTGGTATTCAGTATTTCACAATGCAACAAAAGTCCTTTCTTGTTAGGTCATTTCCTTCACTGACTCATCCTACCAAGTCAGGGTGCATCTGATCCGAAGAAATGCATACCAACAACCTTTCTAAAATAGTCATGTCTTTTTTTGTAATCTGAAGAGGATAAAAAAAGAACCTGTTGGCACACCTTGGTAAAGATTGGTAAAACAAAAAAAAATACCGTATATAGCATTAGCATAATCTTTATAAACACGTTATAAATATGATCACCTTTTAAATTTGAGGATATTTGTTATTCTTGGAAAAAGTGCTTTTTTGGAAAAAGTTGTAAACCCAGGCAAACAATAATCAATAAAAGCTCTGAGAATCTCTGATCCACTTGGAAGTAAACAATGACAAAACACTCTGTTTACATTTATTTTAGACTTATTTTTAAACTAGTCTTCCAGAAATGTATAAGTAAGACACTCATGTTGAACGAGCATCCCTTAGCTTTTATCCCAAAGGTCTTAACTCTCTGCAGGCCATTCGAGCTCTTCCACACCAAACTTTCATCCCATTAATTTTTGAACTGGACTTTCTTGACCTGAGCTCAGCCATTCTCAAACTAGAAGCAACAATCCTGAAACCGTTCCTGATAGGTTAAGACTATGAAATTGTTCAAAGGTTGTGGTATGCTGAAGGCTAAAGAGTTCCTTCTTCAGGAGCAAGACTTGAGGTCAACTCCTGAAAAATATTTCTACAACATTATTCTCTCTGCACCAAACTTAAGTGTTGACATGTTGCATTCAAGCAACTGGCACCTTCCAAGCTCAGACTCATCCGTTGGATTTCCAGGAAGTGGTGGGGTGATTTGTGAACATATTACCACTGCTCTATAGTTCAGTGGTGGCATGCCTTATAGTTCTGCATTACTCTGTTTGCATTGCCCTTGATATAAGCCTTGGCTGCTGCTGTTTGGCCTCTAAAAACCATTCCACAAAGCTCTCTATGCTCTATTCTTGAGTTTATCCAGTATTTCTGCAACACTTGGTGGCTGCTAAGGAAGTGATGTAATCATTTCAATTATCAATGAAAAATCAATAAAATATCTGAAGCAGATAGTCATCCTAAACATGAAAGGCAACGCAGCCCTGAGATGCAGAATTAGAAAAAATAAGAGCCAGTCTCAAGGTAACATGATTTTGGAGGTTTGCAGCTGTCTCTGTTGAAAGTTGGCAACATCTACACCTCCTTAGCTTCCACTGCCCATGATCTATAATTTATATTCATAACTGAATATAAAGGGCACCCTATTCTTTAAGAAACCTTTCTAGAAGCTATCGGCATTCCAAGGCCCAGAATCTAATATGCTTATGGAAGTGACATCTGAATTTGATGATCTGGAGGGGTGAGTGAACACTTCTAGAATACTGGGCTTTGTGCAACAACACTTTGGTATTATTGTCATAAATTTCTCTTCCTTTTCCTCCAACTGTGAGCTTTTACAATTGTGTCTCATCAGATTCTCAACAAATGTCTTTAACTTCTTTAAATGATGTTAAATGATCCTCATAAACATGATGCAGTCCGCCTATACGTAAGTGAGTGCACGTTCTAGAGAAATCAGATCTGCATAATTACTGCCCCAATAATACACTCTAAGAGTACATATAACTAGGATGGTTACAACTTCCCACGCTTTTCGGAAGGTGCTCATTCATAGAAATGGCGTGGAAGGAAGAAAAAGTACTGGGTCAGAGATCAAGGTTCTGCTGACTGAGAGCTGAGCAGCAGAATTAGAGGACCTGCAAAACCCAAGCAGTGGGTAAATCCCAAGAGCTATAAATGACGTGGTTGCACTGTTACAGAAGTACAAATAAAATAAAGAAAATAAAAATAATATAAAAAGAAATAGGTCATTTGATCTGTAAAAAGTCATGGAAAATTATTGATGGAGGGGAGATTTGCAACATATGAATATAAATGCTTAAAAGATTTCGCCATCAACCAGCACGACAATATTCTGCTAAATCTCCTTTTGATTCACACACACCTGTACTGTACATCCCTTCATTCCACTCTCTCTCACCATCTCTCTCATAATGCATGTTAACATCAAAATGTTAAAAGCAAAACAAGTCCAAACATTCCACATTTGATGCAATAACAAAGCCAAGGAGCTGCCCTGGAGTGAAATGAATACAAGTGTTAGGAGGAGTTTTGCTGAACTTTCCATTTTCTGTTCCAGATGTTATTTTAATAGTAGCTCGACTTCTGACTGTCTTTCTATTTACAAAATGACAACAAATTAAACCAGTGTCCTCTGGATACCGACAAATCAACTGCAGGTGCAGTGACTGACAGTTATATCGTCTGTGAATAAAAAATGTTATTTATAATTGCAGAGTTGCATACTATATAATGATGTAGCTTAATGAAATGGACAACTGTAGCAACAATAGCAACAACAAATATGGCAATTTTGTGAAAACTAGGTTTGGATAACAGCAGACTAATTGCACAAGACTCCTACATCAAGTCTGGAGCACTTGTAGAATTTGTTTGTACCTGAGAGAAGATTATAAATACAGTAGGAGCAAAATAATGAATGCAACACTTTATCAGAAATCTCTTATAGGAGCGATTTAAGAACAAATTTGTTTGTTTCCCTCATGAGGCCCACTGTGTCTTAAAAAAGGTAAATCTTTTACTGAATAATCCTGCTGCTCTTGTTGAACTTTTAAAATGATTTAATGACAACAATGGCCGTTTCATTGTAAAGTTTGTCTATGGTACTGCACTGAACCAGTTTTTGAACCAGGGATAATCATTACGGAGGGTACTGTATGTTCTGACCATGCGTTAAAGTGTTTGATCTGCAGGTTTTACTTTAGACCGAGCAGCTCCTCCCTAAAACAAAGGCTTGTTGTTCTCCCTCCCTGTGAGGTTGCTCTGGAGGGGAAGTTGTTAATTTGATCTGTGCTGTTTTTCACCGCTGCAGTGACCAGACCCCTGTGCTCCTCTGAGGGATAAATCTATAGTGCCTTGTTCCCAGTGTGCTGCTGTAAACTAATAGACAGTAAAGAAAGAGCAGACAAGATAGCGATGTGACTTTTGCTGCCTGTGTGAGCTCAGAGGTCAGCCAACTGAGGATGCAGGAGACACAGAGGGGGAAGAGGGCCACCCATCAGAATGTGTATATATACACTAGTTGTGTACAATTACATAAAACCAGATTAGAGATAAAAATAAATCTAGGGGTTTTCTGTTTAATCAACCATTTTACTGTTACAATGCCTTATTTTCCTGCTGCTTCATCACCTGAAGCTCTGTGCGCACTCAGGACATGGGAACTGAACGTTAATAGTATATAACAAAGTTTGCTGGGTTACGCAGCCAAGAAAGGTTTTCACTAATTGTCTTTTTATTTTTTTCATTAACAAAATGTGGCTCTTTTATATGGGATGATTAATGGTGTTTTTTGAATGGAGAAGGTGCTTGATTAACAGACTTTGAGGTACAAGTTACTGATTGACATGCATGAAGAATCCACTCCCCCCCCCCCCCCACCCCCCACCCCCCCACCCCCCCCACCGCCGCC
>JAUZNJ010031574.1:4027-14150 GCA_034780135.1 Jordanella pulchra | reverse complement strand
AAAATTTGACCCTTTATGAAACCTCTCTGTTTTCTTGCTATTTTGACTGATACTGAGTCAATTACAGCAAAATAAAAATGAAGGCACAGCTAAAACGTTACCTTTTTTGTGCTTCACTGGAGCTAGGTTTGGAAATGTTGGAAACCGTTTGGAACAGCAGGGGTCTATGTTTTCTAAAGTAGGGTGTTAATGCAAATCTTTGAGAGCTCTTATCCTGCAGCTTTTAGCTGCATCCCTTCTCCAATACACCTGGATCAAAGGAGTGGTTTGTTTCCAAGCCTGTGCAGAGCCGAAGGACTGAATGCTAATGCAGGAAGTCAGCTATTGTTTTCAGGTTCGTTGGAGAAAGGACCCATCTCAACCTGCAGGATAGTTACCCTCCAAGAAGCCTGTGCTTTCGATTTAAGTATGATTTGTGGTTTGCCCTGCAAGACAACTTGGTCCCCTCTGCTCTAGAAGATCCACAGAGGGGTGGTGCTTAGGTGCTGATAGATAGTAGAAGATGCTACTTTAAAAGGTAAGCTTGCTAATCACTACTTCTTTGGATTATAAGAACAGCAACACCCATTTTTTACAGTCTAACACCAACAGAGTGAGGTCGCCTCTGCACCCAGTAGTTATTATATGATCCCTCCTGACAAAAACTACCAAAATAATATTCTAAAATCTCTCTTGCACATTTTTTAATCAAAGTTCTTAAAGAGAAATCTGAATCTGCAAAAACTGCATCAGCAGGCCAAAACTTTAAAAACAAAGTTTGCCCACCAGTCAGTGATCAGTGACTGTAGTTCATGTAAAAACTACAAGACTTTCAGGTCTCCATTAAATCTCACATCCTGCGGTTCAGTTTCTCTGCAACACAGGCCTAAATTTGGACACAAAGAAGCCATGAAACCTAAAATCCTGTTTCTTCATTTGCATTACAACTGACAACGGTGCTTGGTAAAAAAAAAAATTGCGTCACCCTCCTCTTTTGTGTTCTTTCCCCTGCCTCATCCATCTCCAGCCAAAACATTTCACACACCCTCCCAAAAACCAATAAAAGAAAAAAACAACTAAAAAAGGAAACGGATAAAGCCAGTGTGAACACAAACTGTCAAGTGGTGGGTTATTTAACCTGCCATGTGACAACGGCGTGAGGCGTGGGGTCAAGCTTTGCTGCAGCGAGTCTTCAGAGATAAAGACAGATTCCTGAATCAGAGAGCTAATCCTGACAGAGAGGTCCTGCCAACACCATTAGGATAACCCCGTATGAGTCGCTCCATACATGAACAGCAGACTGAGAAATCTACTGAGAAATTATACAGTGTCAGGATTTGTAAGAATGCAAAGAGCACAGCTCTAAATAGCCTGGCTTTGTGCAGGAGAACTGCAGCCTTTTGGTTGGCCTGATGGGCTTTTATCCCAGTTGATTTTACGGCTCATAAATGTAAAATGACAAGCATGCAGAAAGCTCTCCTCCTGCATGTTCGTTTTCTTTCATTTTTTACAGACTCAAAAAAATATTCTTTATATCGTTGCACAATGTGGGAGGAAAACAGCTTTATATTGATAAAAAATAAATTAATTAAAACAAAATCAGTGCAATACCCCTGATGTTACTAAACAGTTCAGAGAGATAAATCACATTTTCATAAAGCCTGAACTTGCATATAGCACAGCTATCCTGCAGATACATCAGCAGTAGCGATAGACCAATACATCAGGAGGCCAGTATTTTTGGACAATAGTAGAGGGTTTGTTTGTTTGTTTGTTTTTTTTTAATCAGCTGATGCATGCATTGATTTATTCGTCCAATCAAGCAGCTACGCCTTGGGATCACATGAAGTGCACGCTCTACTGCTCCCTCCGTTTGCGAACCATTGGGAAAGGTTTTCTTTGATTTGTTAATAATTCAATAGAGTTTATTTATATAGCACCAATTTACGACACAACATCTCAAGGCTCTTTAGAGAGACAATTTAATCAGATCACACAGTCCGATTGGTTACAAGTTTTCTATCGAAGGAAAACCAGATGATTGAGTCGACTCATTGACTGGACAGCAATCTCTCACACCAAGCATGCATGTAGCGACAGTGGAGAGGAAAAAAAAATCCTTTTAACAGGAAGAAACCTCCAGCAGAACCAGGCTTAGTGTGAGCAGCCGTCTGCCGAGGCCGACTGGTGTTTATTTTTGTTTAAATGTGGACGTTGTTTAACATTTGTTTATTATTGAATCATTTTTATCATATGAATGGAGGTAGAAAACTGAATGATGCTTAAAAAAATTAATAAATCAGCAGCACATTTGGGGGATCAGATAGACTGCTGTCAAAATAATCAGCATCAGCCTTTAAAACGACTGCATTGGTAAATCTCTAACATGTAGCACAGGTACAATATCTTCACATGGGTTGCGCTTTAAATAAATATCACTAAAAGCCTTGTTATATATTTTTCTTAACAGGAAAACAAAGGAAAATCTAATTCCTTTACACATTTTTAGCAGGTTAGTGATGAGTGCCTCACAGACAGTCCTAACCTCATGAAATGAAACTGCTAAACAGTTACCCAATGCAACCGATTCCAACATCTACTAAATGCTACTGCTCCTTTTTGTTTATTTTATTTTACAAGCAAACTGAACGCAAGCATTACTGATCAGTCATAAATTTTAAAATATTTTCAACAGCAGCTTCCTCATAAAATACTAATGATGCTAATTTCATTTTCCTCCATCCTCCATGCTGGCATCTGTCATCCGCTCCATTTACAGCCTGCAGAAAAAGCTGTAAATACCACAGACCTGGGCCAGTTAACAAGCCGGCAACCACACCATTGACACCATAAAAGAGCAAGGGCTCTGCCTTTATCGGTGACCACAGTTTTAAGTGTTATCGTGCTGATTGCCCATTATGTGCAAACTTGCTACCATAACAGCTTCCTCTGGCAGCGCTACAGGCGATCAGATGGATGAAGAGAATTTTTTGCAGCCAGAAGTGATTCTTTTTCTTCCAACTATAAAAGATGTAAATAAGAAGAAACTGAATGTTAATCTAAGCCTTGGTGTGTGCTTGTGTGAATCAAAGTTATTGCACATAAAATCTGCAAGTTCAGGAGGGAAGTTCAAAACCTCAGAACAAAGCCTTAGTTTCTTTTAGATCTGCACAGTGAGGCTCCTGGATGTTAGAACACTTTGGGTTAATAAGATGTGTAAACATTGAACTATGCGTCTGTTTCCTTCTTAATTCCTTTTTCAACTTATCTGTCTTCAGAATAGAGATCAACCAAGTTTTAAGGCTGATACCAATTATTTACATTATCTAACGACAACTGACAAGTGCTGCCACATTTCCTTCAATTACATAGACTTATACAATATGCATGCATGAGTATATGCAGGTTATCTAAGCTATTTAACTTAATTAAAAACAATGAAATGCATATGATACAAGAAAATTGACTAAAAATTACTAATAGGGTTTTATCTTCCTCTCAACCCCTTATTGAACTTGTATCTAATTGATTTGATTTGTTATACATGGATCATAGTTTACGTATTTAATAAGTTTTACATACATATTTTTCTGCTTAATACATTTCTTTGTTTCTTTCTTTTTAAAATTGGCCAAAGTTGAAAATATTTTTGTTTGCCATTGAGGGTGAAGTTCTGTTAAATGATAAAAGGATGACAGAGGGCATGTTTATGGTAAAAGAGATGAGGAATACCGTTCATTGAGTTGTTCACAGGTATAATGTGCAACACAATGCAGATATAATGTGGGCACAAACAAAAGGACTCATTTCTGAATTGGTTTTAAAACATTTCCCTGTTTCCCCGCATCTGATTTATTAATTGGCTTGTGCAAAACTTTATGGCTGAGATGTCTTGAAGGTGAAGATGCACATTTAAAAACATGCAGACTGTCAGACCAATGATGCATTTAATGGGGTAAAGGCTAGGACGCAACAGCGACCTTAAAAAAACACCATGCAAACGCATGCGGGTTAGATTCCCACGATCATGGCAGCTCTTCTTGAATCTTAACTATAGCCGATTATCTCAGCCGATAAACGGGCTTAACGGGATGTAGCCGTACGTAATTTAAAACTAACATTTGGACGCAGAAACATTGCTGAAGTGTTGCAGATCAGGACGGCGCAGAGCCGCGATGTTGCAACAGTCTGGAAGAAATAAGAACTACTGAGTCCTTTGTAGTACAATAAAGAAAATCCCCCCACTGACCTGTTGCGTCCGTTCAGCCGGATTCATCATCACAGCCTGTCGAAAGCGGTTATCCACATAAGACGCCATTGTCTTGAAAGGCGGCGTGTAGCTCGGTGTTTTTATATATCCTTACAACTGCTTCACTTGAGTTCAGATGCGTTATATATATGCTAAATCGTAGTCCTCCCTCTGTTTTAGGTTATCCTTGATAAATGAGCCCCGGAGCTGGTGTATTGAAGCTGGGAGTGCCCGAAGCCAGGCCACGACTGGAGCCAGACAGCCAAGCGGTCTCCTCGGGGTGTCTGTCCCTCTCCGCTGCCCAACCCGAAACCGGCTGCCAACAGCAGTCCCCGCCGCCACTAATTATTAAAAAACTTCTCTTAAAAAATAGGTCAAACGATAAAACGGTCCCTCTGAGTTATATTCTAGCTGTCAAACCTCAAGTCCCACCGTTGAAGCCGGTGTTAATGGAAGATATTCCTTGTCTCCTCAGCATTTCTGCTAACGACGTGAAGAAATTCCATAAAGGATCCAGTAAACAAAAGGAAAGCTAACGGCTACAAGCTAACCTTTCTGCAACAACATGGCATCCATCACGAAAGGTCAAACTCTTTGTATTCACTAAAAAAAAACTCATTTTATTCGCGTCAGGAGGCAGCTAAAAGTGGGAAATGGTCCACCGCAGTTTGCTGTGTTCTGTTGTATGCCACCACCATGGTGACTGACACACGATTGTCAAGTCAAGAGGATTTAGAAACTCTAGTTCCTTTTCTTGATTTCAAAATAAAAGTCTGCAGACCAAACTTTTATTTGTATGAACCCCGTGCGTTTTTAAAAGAACGGGTTAAAAATTACAAAAACATCTTGATTTACCGGACCATCACAGTAAAAGGAATTAATCTGTGGAACTAATTCAATCGAGCTAAAAATGAGTCGAGAACGATTATGGCATTAAACTATAATACTACGGATGTATAATGTATGGATACTGTGATGGTATTGCGTTTTGAATAATAAACAATTATATAATACTTTACATACCGAAGTTATTTTTGAATGAATTAAACTGAATGACATTAAATTAAAAAATAACAATAAAAAAGGAAACTTATGTTTCCATTTATTCTTTATTGTTTGCTAAATTTTCATGTTGTCTGGCAAAAGGTAACCGTAAAGTGGCCCTTAATAATCGCAGCTACTATTACACTTTTTACTTTAAAAAGTCGAATTTGAATCTAAATATTCATCTTTTCTACATCTTATTTTGCCATTGAGGTAATTCTATTTCCCTTCTCGCAGACCGTCATGTCTGTTTGGCTTGAAAGGGATTTAGTAACATGAAGGAGGCTTATTATGGGCGAGTCCATTCAACAAAGGATGGAGAGAGGGATGTAATGTGGGAAAGGTAATGCTTTGGCGCCATCAAGCGACCTAGTGAGGAACTGCATGTTTAAATACAGCCACAACTATTATGTATGCCATGGAAAAACATAGCATACATAAACTTACAAAATACAAGACATTTCTTCATATGTTTATTTTAAGATAAAAAATTGTTTAAATGTAATACGTACAATGCCAAAGTAAAAAAACAAAAAAATGTTAAGTTATTTGAAGATCCCCTTAAAATTTTCATTCAAAAGAAACATTAAATATATTTAAGAGTTTTTAAAAACAATTAAAATGTAATAGTTTCAAACATTTTCTTCCTTACAAGAGCTTTTAGAACTTTAGGAGGTGCCTCCTTTTTTATAGTTGGCGCACCATAATCAAGCAAGCAAAGAAACAAACAATTTATATTGTGCTGTATTTGACTCCATATTTATTTGATGGAATAAATTTACAGAATTTTAGATATAGCCTTCTTTGTTTCCTGGTTGTAGAATGTAATTAGGCCTCAGCCAATGGCACCATGACAACCGTTGGTTGTATTACAACCAGCCATGACCCCCCCTAAGCAGAGCATACTGCTGGGCTTATGTTGTCAGTCCAACAGGAGCATTAGAAAGCTATTTCTTAGTTGCAGATATAAAAAGGTAGAAATGATGCAGAAGAATAGCAAAGCCTTGGGTGAGCCACAGTACGGGCAGAGGATCATTTTTACAGGTAAGTAAATCTAATTGACTATGTGCCTAACTAGTGTTTCCTTTTGTTGGGCACATTTTGTGGTGGATATTGGACTCTAAAAATTTTAAAACAATTTTGATTCAGCTGCAAGACATAACATAACATGGTTACTATTCTAACATCAAGAGTAATTAGTAGGAAATGATTTACTATCATTGCAGGAGACTGATCACTCTGTAAGCATTATGTATTTTTCTTAAACGTTATTTTCTACATGGCAGATTTTCCTGGTCTTTATAAACTAAATCCACCAATGATGTTCATTATAACACCCAAATGAATGCCGAGTCTTAAAAGACTATTTCCTGTGATTAAATAATCCTTATTTTGAATGTTTTCTTTATCAATATTATTGATTACTGTAAATGCACTTTTGGCATTTCCCATGTGTATAAAAATAACAGCAAGATAGTAGAAACAACATTGCATGGCATACATTTATTATGTTCATCCATGTGGTTTTCGGATTGACGTCAAAGAATAAAGAAACAAGAACTCAATCGATGACATACTGATAACCTTCAAGGCTGTGAAAATGAATTTACAATTATTTTGTTTTTACCTTTTTTTTTACTAATATCAGATGATTGAATACATTTTAATATCAAAAATGACCTTTTAAATATAAAATTCAGTCTTGACGCGATGGTTTCACTTAATAAGAAAATAAAGCTAAAAAGGTCTATTCTAAACAAAAAGCTGATTCTCAATAACAGGCTTGGTTTCAAACCACTGTGGAGAAACTGACCTTCCCTTCTTTACAGAATCATCTTAATTCCGCCACTTTAAAGGGGTTTCAAGCATTAATGTCATATCTGAGTTCATGTCATCAAATTTAAAACTTTTTTAGCTTTTCAGAGGCAGACATCCGGCTTTTTTTAGACGACATTTATTTAAAAAAAATCTATTTTTTCAAAAGGTGAAAAAGGTTTTTTGTGGTGTGGGTAGAGCAGTCGAAAAAGTTACTCAACAGTAGCACAACTTCATCATCCTTTTACTCAAGTAAAAGTGAAAAGTAGCCTTTAAAGAAATACCTAAAGAAAAAGAAAGAAAGTATTTACTGTAGTAGAAAGGCCACATCAGTAGTGAGTAACAGATCATTACATCTGATATACTGTTTGAAATGATGTCATAAGAGGACCATCATATAAAGTCTGGTATCTGGAGACTAAAAGAAAATAATGAATACAAATAAATGATATATATATAATATATATATAAACTTTAAAAATGTTAAAAGTCAAATGAATAACTTTTGGCTAAATCAACCTTGCTCTCTGTTCAGTAAAATAAAAAAGTCATACTAGACAGAGTAACAAAAAACTGAGTTAAGTAAGAGTAGCCATACTTCATGATGGTATTACTCAAGTAACAGAAAGACAAGCACAGAAAGTTACTAAAAGTGTTTGTTTTTTTTTGTGAAAAAAGAAAAAAAGTTGCTCAAGTAAATGTCACTAGTTTCTACCCACTTTTTCTTCCGTTCCGACAAATAGTTTTGTAGCAGGATTGAGAGCAACGATGAGGCTTTGAAATGCTGCTGCTGTTCAGCCTGAGTTCTGAGGTCTTTGGTCGCCTCCTGGATGAGTGCAGATGCCTTCTTGGAGTGATTTTGTTATGCCTGAGTTTGGCTGTTGAAATAAAACTGGATGACTACAAATTTGTTCAGCTACACTTATTTTATAAATCAAAAAGGGGGGGGGGGGATATTTCCTCAAAAAGTCTAGTGGGTTTGGATATTTTTACTTTAATAAATTAAGTCGTCATTTTGAATCCAGCAGCTTGTCTGTCTGCTTTGCGTCATTCATCTGAATGATTGATAACAAATCACAATTGAAGAGGGATTCAGTTTCCTTCCCAACTTCTCTCACCAGGTCCAGATGGAATTGGAGACTACAGGCCGAGATCGAATTATGAGCCCCTGTACGCTGGTGTGGGTGCTGTTTCTCCTGAGGCCACAACTGATCTGGGATATTTATGGCGGGCTGCTCCTCACGCGCCCCCACCTGTTCCCAGACAGAGCTGTGTGGGCGAGGTCGGCTGGGGATGGCAGTATAACCGGCTGTTGAATGGAGACAGGCTCCTCAGCAACATGCAAATTAAGGTATAAACATGACCTTGTGGAGCGGATTCTAATGAGCATGTTTGGGGATAAACTTTCATGTGAAAAAAAAAAATAATGCCAATCCCCCATTTTATTGGGAGAAAACAGATGGAGATGAAAAAAATGTGAATTAATGTTTTCTATAATAAGCAAAAATTATACTGTGTTAGATTCCTACAGGGATTATATATGAAACCTGGATCCTGATGGATGTTTTTCAAAATAAACTGACGAAAAAAAATGTAAACCTAACTTTGGTTTACTTCTATTTTTTGACAGAAAACTGAGCTAAGAATAACACTGGAGGAAAGAGCGTCTCAGAAGTTTCAGATGAACCAGTAGGTCACAATCTTAATATGTATACCTAAATATATACATCTTTATAAATAAGTGAAAGCACCTCAGGTTTGTATTGCACTGTTTAGCAAGCTATACGGTAGGCTGTCTGTCTTCTCATCCATAATGCATCACTTCCACTTTAACGAGAGCACAGCACCTCAAGCCACGAACATAAAATCAGGCCGGATGAACTTGGACACATGCCGCCAAACCGTCTTATTTTCTCTTCCACATTTTTTTCCTAATAATAATAAGAAAAAAATATTCATGATATACGATTGCATGTTCTTCCTGTGTGTTGCAACACACGACTTCCCGTAGCTCTACACTAACCATATTTGAAAAGTACAGGAGCACTGCAATAAATTACAATATAATTGAAAAGTTAACTTTTTATTTCATTAAATCAAGCTCCGAAAGAAAAACTCATCAATTTCCTCTGTTTATTTACATTTTTTTTCTGATAACCCACAAATTTATTGGCTTATTGACAACCCCCAAAAGAAAGAAAAAACTTCAAAAGTCACGTCTAAAGAAGCTGCCGTTTACAGAATGATGTAACTAAAGATGTTAGCGGAAAGTTGAGTGGAAGGAAACAATGCCGTAGTGAGGTTAGTATGGTAAAGCATGTCAAAGGTTGATTTCACTTTGTATTAAGACTTGGCTCACGCTCAAACTACCAGATGTACCAATACCTTTTTAGTTGCTATGATATGTCTGGAAGAAAGAGCAAACAATGCAAATGAACTTAAGATTGCTATTAAAGGGAATTGGGCTTCCAGAACAGCTTACCAATGTTATTGACCCATTAATGCCACATCTGTTTGATGGATTCATTCATACAAAAAAATCTCTCCAGTTCAGGGTGTTTTAAGAAGCCGAACATTTCTGTGTAAAAAATCCTTTTTTTTTTCTTTGTTAGCACTTAAATTCACAAATGCAAAGCATATCTAACTTTCTTCTCAATGAATCTAGATGATGTGAGTCATATAAACATCTTTATCAATAATATTCCAGTTTTTGAGGTTGCAGTTCATACCTTGGATTTGCTGCAGACAAATAAGAAAATGAATTAAATTAGCAAAGAAATGAGAAGAAATAATTTGTTCTTTGAGTCATCAAATCAATTATTTCTGTGAATGGAAACACATTAACATTCATCAGTTCATCTGTGGAAGAATTTAAAAGGGATGCGACTCCTATTTACTTTTATCAGAAGAACTCCAGCTGACAGAACATCTGCAGCATGATGACAGACAGAAGGCCGGGAGCGCCTCAAGTCGTTTTTTAAGCCGGCTGGTTGCTAAAAGGCTTGTAACGTACATAAGATTTGTTCTGCTGGGTAT
>JAUZNJ010031573.1:0-14151 GCA_034780135.1 Jordanella pulchra | reverse complement strand
ATATTTATTACTATATGTTCATCCCATTGCCTGAAAATATTCCATTTAAAGGAGCATCTTTAAAACTTAAACATGCATTTTGTATTTTTCTTTTTTTTTATTCGGGCCCTTACAACTACCTGACATGTAAAATTAGTCCTCCTATATTTACTGCAGTTGCTTCTATAGGCTTCTAAGTTATGCTCCACACATCCATATTCTACACAGAAAGATGTATTTGCAACATATATATGTTGTGCAGCTTTGATGTGCTGTATCCAGTATCCTGGCCAGCTCTAGGAGGGCATGCATGGAAAAGACCACAAGCACCATGCAGCATGTAGAAGTAAAAAACCCAGTTGTTTTCATCACTTTCAATGCCTCTTTGTGTCAGCTGTTTCTTTGTTCATAATCTGTTGATCATAGTGATACAGTATTTATCAAATCATAAGGAGATGTTGCTTGTCCACATTTCCCTGCATGGAATTGTCTGTAATTTTGCAATACTGACCACACCGAAGCATAAAGCATACATCAGGCTTTAGTCAGTTCATTAAAGAGAGCAATTTGGGTTGTATCCTCAGAGTGTACATGGTGTGATGTGCTTTGTGCTCTCATTCACCTGACTACTTTGTTGAGCCTAGTCGACTTTGACACATTAGTGAGAGAACACAGCCAAATGTTTTTTTTTTAATGGGTCACCAAAGACCAGCCACAAGTGCCCTTCGAACCCCATCACAAACTCAACAAAAGAGTACAATGTGTAATACTCTTATTAATAATCAATAACCCTATTACCTCAAATGTCTTTACCCCTCCAAACAAAAGACACATGCAGTTGCAACAACAGACAGTAGTGATTCTCCTCTTATTCCATGAGCATGCACAACATCGGTGTCATTTCAGCCTGTCACCAGAAGAGGCAAACATCCGCAAAAACTCTGGAACTTGAGCTATGCTCCCTTAAGGGAGTGAAGTGAATCTATACCACCAATCTGGACACAAAAAATAATCATGTCAGATAGAGATAGGTTGAGGAGCTTAGTCATCTGGGAGAGGCTCGGAGAAGAGCTGCTTCTCCTACATATCAAGAAGTCAGTTGAGATGGCTCAGACATATTTTCCTAATGCTCCAGGATGCCTTGCTCAAGAGGTTTTCCAGGCACGTTCCAACAGGAGAAGACCTGGGAGAAGACGATGAGTATGAGTATAAATTTAGTTCTGTCAGGGTCCTGGGTTTTTGTGTTTTTCTTTTGTGTTTTTTCTTTTAATTCTTTGGTCACTAGATGGAGCCAGTGGCTGTGGTTGGAGTGGCACTATTTACAAGGCTGAAACCAATCATCTAATCTGAGGTTGTTTATAAGGAGCTGCCTGAGTGTTTGCCTCCCATGGTATTAAGTGCCCACCTGCGTAAGCCTAGGAATTTCCTTGTTGAACTAGAACCTATGTTTATTCCTTGTTGTCATTTCTTCTCTCAAGGTAGATCGCCTTCCAAGAGAAACTTTAGAGGTTCAAGTGGAGAACTGCTTTGAGTTCTCCCTGTGTTTCTGAGATGCCGTGGATGTTACCCACTTGTTGCCACACCCATTCCCTTCAGCAGATCTACTACTAGTGTCAATCTAAACAGCCGGCAGTCACAAGCTCCTCGAGTCACCTTAAGGTACGGTCCGCCTGCTCGCCCTCAGCCACAACCTAGATCTGGACAGTTTTCGGACAAAATCCTTTAAGTGGAACCTTGGAGTGAAAACTCCCCTCAATGTCCAAACTCACTCTTTGT
Organism: Jordanella pulchra; assembly: GCA_034780135.1. Classification (NCBI taxonomy): domain Eukaryota; kingdom Metazoa; phylum Chordata; class Actinopteri; order Cyprinodontiformes; family Cyprinodontidae; genus Jordanella; species Jordanella pulchra. The sequence goes on along the minus strand of JAUZNJ010031573.1, from coordinate 12,396 downwards.
GGATTCCTGACAAAACTGCTTTCCCTGGATCATCTAATCACTTCAATCAAAGTAAGATTGTTTCCATTATTCCTCCAGGTATCTGGATTCCTGAACTGCCTGAACTCACCATCTCTATGCTGTTTGAGAAGGTAGTACTTTCTATCTAAGTGAAAAGTAAAAGATCATGGCCAGTGGCAGCTCTTTTTGTGAGCTCATCTAAGGGAAAAACGTAGCTAAGCAGATTAGCTTTTTAAGAAGTTATGAAATAATAGCATCATTATTCCATATTATTTGAAAACCTCCGAAAGATCTGCTTTCACTGTTTAAATGTTTGTCATTTGTTTAATCTCGGCTGGAAACAATTCTTATCTCATCACTATTTATACGCACCCATAAAACCCAATATGATGCGTTCCGCATACCTTGGAGTGTGCTAATGAGCTCATGGCTAGTGTTCTAAAGCTATATGATTGACACAGCCAAACCAAGAATTTAGTTTACCTTTCTGTGGTTTTTCTTATACTGTCAAAACTGCCTTTTTTTCTAAAGACATCCACAGTAAGCCATTTAAATGTAACCTAAAACCTCAATTGGCCATGTCAGCGTAGGCTACGTTTAAGCTGGCAAAGTGGCATATACTTTCCGCTAACTTGAGACCACTAAAGCTGACCTCAACATGCAGAAAAAGAGTTTAGAGGGATTTTTTGCTGGTGTGCCTTAGCAAGATGTGTCTTTTGATCAATAACCATAGCAGAATGTAAAATTGTCAAGCTGTGGTGCTAAGTTATATGGGGAAAATTGCCTATCTATTGATTAGATGTGATTATTCCAACAAATTGTTTTGAGGCTACTGTTTTTGGCTATATTTTAAAAGTGATTTGAAAATGTGTATGGTATATGGGTGTTGTTTGCTAGGTATAACAAAAATATATCTAGATCTTAAGGACGATGGACGAATGAATTGTCTTCTTTTGATTTTCACCTCCATATGAGGACACCAGTACTGCCACATATTTGCTGTGTGGGAAATTTAAAAAAACATGTTTTCTTCTAAGAACATAAAATATTCATTGAATTTTAGTTAAGTATGGTGAAATACTGTAAAAGCTTGGATGAGTATATAAAGGACGAAAACAGTCATGATCGTTTCAATCATAACAAATAATTTACAAAATGTGTTCATATGTTTCAGGGTGAGTGTACATTTTAAAAACGACAACATTTAAGATTGTTTTAATTGTACTTTTCATGAAGTCCACATTTCGGGAGAACAAAGCAAAGTTGACCTTTCAAATCATTAAGGTGAAACATTATCATCATGTTCCTTTTTTTCTTTCTCCCTTGAATCCAAGTAACTGGTTTGCCAGTTCATAGCTGGCAGGGGCAAAGCTCATCTATGATTTCATTTCATGGCTGCTGGGCTATGGGGCCAAGCTGGCCAATACCCATCTGAAGTAAGCCAAATGTCTGCTCCACTCAGTTTCACTGTAGTGATTACTGCAATGGTGTGGCGTCAGTCATGGTGGTGTGGTTATAAATATAAGCTCTGGTCTGACCCGCTTGTTCATAACCATGGGTTCAAAGCTGCATTGACAACCATCCACAAAGCTTGTGTGCTTCTGTGGGCAACTGAGCTGTACAGCTACTATACCATCTTGTGTTTGTGCAGCCAGCTAGTGTTGTTTCACCAGCCGGGGACAGCTGGGCAATGAATACGGGGACTAAAGAACAAAAAAGGAGGGCCAGAGCCATGGTTGGCAATGAGAGAGATGGTGTTGAGGATGTAGACATAGGGCACAGATGCAAGAGGCCAGCAGGCACTCTTTCAAATTAATTTGGAAATTTTGCTATGTTGGGCAAAATGAATACAACTCCTTCAGTATTAATTTTTTATTCACTTGAAGAACATTTACTTTTTTAAAAGAAAGACAGTTTTAGGAGAGAAGTTGAGCTCAACTATTTTATTGACACATTAAAACACAGCAAGACCAATAATTATTTCAGTATGGGTGTGGCTATGATTTTAATACCAAATCAATATTTACCAGTCTTACAAGTGTAGTTAAAGCTAAATTCATTTTATTCTTAGCCTATTATATCTAACCCCTGTAATTCATTGTAATTCAGTGTCTGTACTGTGCTGACCACAGTACAGACACTGCCCTGTTCAAAGTGTTAAATGATATCCATATAAATGACAGTGGAAGAATCACATTTTTGGACTTCGGTGCAGCATTCAACACTGTTGATCATTTCATTTGATTGGAGAACCTTTCTGGAATAGGACTTGACAGGTTTAAATTCTATTTGAAGTACAGGGTCATTTTTATTTCAATAGGTAACATTAGATTAGTCAGGGCATACACTGTACAATACAATATGTTCAAAACCGCATGGTTTTAAAGTTCACATCTAATGATGCATGGTCTTACACTGTACGGGCCAATGCTCATATGCAATCTAATTGCTCACACTGTATGTCCAAAAACCACACGTTGAACTCACTGCCAAGAGATGGACTCTGGTCGAACTCGTAAATCTGGAAGCAAAACGTAGACAATGGTAGAAGAAGAAGAAGATGGAAGTGTTAAACAGAATTCCCTTGTTTGCAAATGTTTAGTGTGCAAGGTTTAGGTAAATTGGCTCGTAGACATTTGTGGCTCTGCTTCAACAGTAGGATTCATTCACAAACACCTCACAAGATCGGACTGAATTTGATTTTCTCACGACCTCATGATTCCTTATCGGGAGGTAGTCGTGAAACAACAACTCATAAAGTGTATGCTGGCCCTTAGAGACCACAAAGATCACATTTGGCATTCCCCAATGCTCCATCTAACGGCCCCTCCTATTCAAATTTTATGTTTCCCCCTAATTCAAATCTTAATTAATAACAGCATACATTTCTATAAACATGCAGCAAATGTCAGTAGGTGAATATGAACCCATTTAAGCAATGAGTAAATGCATAGAAGAAATCAATGCATGGACGTGCCAAAAAATGTTTCAGCTTAAAAAAAACACAATTATACTAATCATTTTTGGACCAAAGAAAGAATATTCAAAGGTTAGCACACAGTTATGTTAATATAGCTGGAAACTATAATCAGGCTGTAATCTGAGGATAGTGATGAGCTCAGATCTGAATCTTCAGAGGGACATCAAATGACTAATGTCTCAGCAGACCCCCGAAGAACCAAATAATATGTTCATCTTTAGTAGAATTGATTACTGCAACCATGTCTTAAAAGGTCTGCCTAAAATTTCGATCATCCAGTTGCATCCAGAAAGCTGCTGCTCACTAAAATTAGGAAAATGGAGTGCCTAACCCTAGTTCTAAAGTATTAACACTTGCTCCTCAGTATATCAGAGAATAGACTTTAAAATACTTTTGTTTGTCTATAAATCACTGAATAGCTTAGCACCAAAATGCATTACAGACAGAAAGTTGTCAGTGTGTCAACCACGCAGACTTGTCAGATCTTTTTACACAAAATTGTGCTGCATGTTCATACCCAAACCTGGAGAAGCAGCTTTTATTTCTTATGCTCCACTAAAAATCAAGATTAAAAATTTGACTGTGCTATCTAAGCATAATTAGTTAAGTTTAGATAGCACAGTTTTCCAGCTTTCCTATCTTTTGAATCATTGTTTTTTTATGTAAATGATTATTCATTTTTATAATCTTTAATTATTTTTGTTACATTTAAGCCAATAGTGTACTTCTCTTTTTTTCCTATGAAAAGCACTTTGAATTGCTGTGCTACTGAATTGCGCCATATAATTTATCCTTGCCTTACCTTGCCTTGCAATCATCTTTAGAAATTTACAGCTGTATGCAACAATGCAAACTTTGGTGGAGGTAAAGATGTAAAACAGAGTCAGTTTCTGCTCTTTAAAAATGCATGTAAAGTTTCAGCAGCACTAATTGAATAGCTTGGTATTGATGCAGATACAGCATTTAATTAAGGCAGGGTCTTGCTGCATTTCACCAAAGCATGTCAAAAGAGTGTACGGGTGTAGACCACCGGGGAGAAGGGTAGGGCTGAGCTGGTGACACTGCTTTCATATTTAAGCTGATAATTGTCCTTATTGATGTATAAAAGATATCCCACAGCACTGTGTAAAATACCATTAGCAAGCTCAAAGTAAATTGTTCATTAGTTGCCTCCAAATGAGGAAAAAGGACCAAAAGGGAGGATTACTAAGACTTTCCCTGGGGTGTCATAATAACATGGTCAATGTGTGTGGGGTGGTTTATGTATGAATGTGTGATTTAATCCTTAAGTGTTTCCTTACCTACAGGATATTAAGAAAAAGTAACTGTTTCGATCAAACAGCGAGGAGACAAAAATTATTTATCATAAGGCAAAGAAGATGAATGCGTATGCACTTTAAATTTGAGTTCTTGGTTTAATTCACGATTTTATTCTTTACATCGCAAAAATAAGAAACACTGATAAAATGTACAGAATTAGTCTGTCTACACATCATTTGACAAAAACTTGCATAGATTAGGGTTTAAAACTTACCTAAGAACAAGTTCTATTTGTTATGTATCAAGGCACATTTGTAATGGGCAAAAAGATTGCCTAGATATGTCTTAAATAAAATAAATTTTAAAAAAGTCAAAAAAGGTCTGGTATAATGAGAGATTCAACAATAAATAACAGTTCTCCTAGGACATTTATAAATTAGCAAGATACACCATTACATCAAGCTAACTAACAATGCTGATTTCACAGACTTCGAATACAGCTGCAGACAGATGGTCACAGACCCGATATCCGACAAGTCTTACATCATGCTCTGAAAATTTCCTATAATCTGTGAAAGGGTCACATATTAAAGCCCAGAAAATGCCTTTCTGTCTGAGACTTTGAGGCCTAACGCACTGAATAAATTTGGATTTTCATTTGTGTAACTGACCTTGCCCACTGAATCTGCAAATAGGATCCATGAAAGATGACTAATGATACAATGTAAGACACAGGCAACAGTTAGCGTATTGATTTTAAAAGTGTAAGATAAGATGCTATCTCTGTCTGACACTCAACCACTCATACCAACTCCCTTCACATATTAAAACCAACTGTCCAGTGCAATATTATTCACAACAGTAATGCCTGAAAAGATGCACAAACAAGTTTCTACGAAAATAAAATCTAAAGTAGAGAGAGAAAAAAATAAAGTAGAGAGAATTCTATTCACTATGGCTCCAGAGAGATTTCCCTCTTCAGTTGTGGTTTTAGACTTTAATATAAGTTGCAAATGATATTCTTTGTAGCAGAACTTAACTGAACAACCACTGGTGACAACCTCACATCAAACATTCTACAGCATTAAAAAGAAAATCTATTCAATCCCAAAAACGTTTGCTTCTTGTGATATTGATTTCCTAAAATGGACCTTACTGACATAAGCTTGCATAAATGATCTGAACTGTGGCGTCAGATTTGAACACACTCCACGCAAATGTCCACATTGATCAGTCCTGAATTTTTTATAAAAAATGCACACCAATAGACACCTTTGATAAATAACACAGTTTAAGGCCAGTAGTTGAAGCAAAGTGGATCTCAAGAAACAAGACAAAGTGGCACTAACAAGAGGTAAAAAAACTAAGAAAGTTTAAGATATGAGAATTAATAGTGTTTTAGAAAATAAAAAAAGTAGACCATATTTCATCAGTGATCAGTGATTGAAATATTCTTTGAAAAATAGTTGAAGCACTGAGATCATAAGCGGATGTTACATATGAATGGAGCTCTGTGCAATGTAGCAAATCTGCTTATACATTGACTTTCTTTAAATCTTATTTTTTTAACACCAACTTTTAAAAGATATTGAAGGAGTCATTAGAGAAATTCATTGGCTAAATCAAAAAAGAAGACATTTGTAAAATATTAAAAAGGGCATTGCACGCTTTTTCTAACGACATATGAAGTTTCTCTGTATGCATTGAAATTTGAACCTCCTAATTATTCAGAAAGGGAAGTCACTGGAAATCTGACAGGATTTATCAATGAGAAATGACATCTTGTTAAGTTAGGAATTCTCTTTGTGTTAGCAATGTTTCTCTACTTAATCTGGCACCTTTCTTGATCTGCACAAGGTAATTGGAAGGCGCAGTGAAAAACCCCTGCAGTATTGAGCCAACAGAGAACAATGAGAGAAGTGGATATCACAACAGGCGGGGACTTTCTAATCAATTCTCTCACTTACTGTTCAAAAGTGGGCTTGTACTTTTTTAATGAGGATGCAGGGGCTGAATCTTTCCCACTCCACTAACATAACACATTACAGCTCCAATTAAGTAAACTTTCAGTTAGACATCAAGTAGATCTACTTCTGTGTTGTTGCGTTTCGAGACATGAAAACAAATGTCAACTAGAACACCTATATCCATCAAACAGATGAAAAATACAGCAAATCGAGAAACAGATACACAAACATGCTACTTATGGTAAATGTTTTTATCTTCTTCTGTTTGCATGTATAAAATCATGTGTGTGTGTGCTCATTTACCTACCTGTGAATAAATGTGTGTTTTCTAGTCATCACAGTCCCAGTGTCCTGGCGTTAAGCAGAAGGAGGGGTGAAAGGTCAGGTCAGGAATGGCTATGACCTTTCCATCTCCTCTGCACTGTGTCATCTTTTGGGCAAGGCAAACAAACATGTCTGGACCTTAGGCAAAGCAGGCTCAGCAGGGATGGCATTGCCAGGTCATGCTAAAGCATAGGACAGGACACAATGGGCTGGCAGGACCCTGATAGATGCTGCTCATTATGTCTCCTAGAAAACTAGGATAATTACAAACAGAGAGATAGGCATAGCAGCTCGGGGATGGGGTCACAGGCACAAGGTTTTCAGGCCAGCTAAACACATCCACATTTGTTGGCTCATTTTCACAGACACACAACCAATTAGTGCCCACAACAATTTTCAATCACTTTAAAATTAAATTATCTTCTGTGATACAACATAAATGTGTACATTGGTTAAAGAGTGTTAGATAATGTCTTAAAACCAGGTATGGATACTCCTTATAACAACTGGAAATTTTAAGCATGCCAGTTAAAGCTTGGTAAGTCACCAAGTACAGAGCAAAATCCTCAAAGATCATGTTTATATGAACTTTTCTCAAAACTTAAATTGCCTTCCTGTCTGAAAATCCTCCAAATCTCAAATGTAACTAGTCAAGAATTAAATCTGCTCACTTCTTTCCCCAAATGTTTTGACCTGCATAGATTGCTAGGTTGTTTTGTATAATTTAAAGAGACTGTAAGAGTATGAAGGGTGTGTGCGTGTGTCATGATGTCTCTCTGAACTACATATATTTACTACTGAAAGTGAATTCTTTATGAGAGTGCAGATATCAAAGACAGCGGGATCAAAGAGAGTTTAATAAGCTACCTACTGTTCTATGAAACCTGAACTTTCATGTCATGCATTTGCCTTAGTTTCTTCATTTTGGGCTTTGGGCCAAGAAACTGACACTAAAGGCAAGCATATGTAGTCACATTGTCATTCTCAATTCCTTTAATTTGTTAGTTTGTAAACCTTGTAGCACAGAATGTCCCAGTGACTGGCAAGAGAGATTTTTTTTTATTTTTTCCAACTATATCAGTTTTCCACCTTACATAGACAAGCTTAGTTTTCTTCTTCAATAATTTGGCATGGCTGTTTTTCTTTTTTCCTTTTTAATGAACAGTGTTGTGAGTTACTGAATTAAAGCACTTAAAGCTGGACTTTGATAGGGCTCATTACTCTGGGTAAAGATGTTTTTAATTCTAGTGTAGGTTAAAAATTAAGTATTTCCAAACTTTAACTGTAAAATTTTAATCAGTTTGCTTTAAAAAAAAATCACAAACTAGAAACCGATTTAAATTTTAATTGGTAAGACGTAAACAAGATTCAAAATTTTAGATTTTTGTTTTATTCCATCTTTACAAACTCAAAACCATTTGAAACACTGTAAGGGAACAGCACTAGTTAAAACAATGCGTAAAGAAAGACACTAAATATGATTGTTTTTTTCTTTTATTATTTAGATGTTTTCTTTGGAGTAGGCTTCATAAGGTGACAGATAGATTTATCATATTAAACGACTAAACCCAGTTTAACACTTTTAAAATGATGCTGTTGTTATTTTCAGTAAAAAGTACCTAAATAATAATTTTTTGCATCACTATATTGTGTTATCGTTACTGACAATGAAATGCAGTTCATTTCAATGATGTTATTATATATGCTTTTTTGTTTGTACCTGTGATTTTTTTGCTCTTATTTTCTTTCGTCTTTTCCGAAAAAGAGCTTTTCAAAAAGCCCCGATGACTATGGCGAGTGGATAGTGTCACAAATAAACTGCTTAAGGATACTGTTACATGTACTTTTGAGAAATTACTTGCACACACTAATGTTGCATCTCCCCTCTAATGTATGGATAACATTGGCTCCTCTTCAATACATAGAGGCCGATTGTTTTATTTCGTGGTCATAACGGTACTTTTAAAAAAATCTGATTAGCGCAAAAGTTTTTGGTGATAATTTCACCAAACAATCAATATTAATGATAAAACATCTAATTTTGTAGAACTTTGATAAATGTTTGTTTGAAAGTTAAAAAAACACAAACATGGAAGAAATTATAGGGTTAGGATAGTAAAGGGTAAATAATAGCATTAGCGTATGTCAAAATTGGGCATACTAGGAAAGCACTGCTGATCAGTTTTTTGGCAGAACATTGCTTTTTTGACAAGTGGTGGATGTTTAGCTGGAAGACTGAGGAAATCAGATCCATTTCCTTACTGCCAATGTCTGCTGTCAGACCCTTTTCTGCATTAATTACAGAGCTTTTTGAGAGTTGAAACCAACTGTGTACTGTGCTAACTTCCTTGTATTTTTTATCCCTTATTTATTATTATAAATATTATTATTATTATTTTTTTATCCCTTATTTATTATCTTTAATTTTGTGTGATTTTTTGCTTGTCTATTCTTAATGCACTTAATGCATTTTGACTTTCCCAAATGAAGACATTAAATGCTGTGGTTCCCAGGGTAGCAGAAGCTAATAAATAAAGGATTGGAAAGTTGGTTTATCAGCCTCATAGAGTCACACTGGTTCAAAGTTTTCTATCTAAGGAAAACTTGCTGATTGCATTGACTCATTGACTCGACAGCAATCCCTCACACCAAGCATGCACATAACAACAGTGGAGAGGAAAAACTCCCTTTGAACAGGAGGAAACTCCAGCAGAACCAGGCTCAGTGTGAGCGACTGGGGTTCAAGGAGACAGAAGCAGACACACACAACAAGGCAGTACAAAAGGCAGTTGTCAGCTCCACAGGCGGCCTCGTCCAGCAAAGACATGGCCAGACAGATGAGCTCCAAGCTCCCATTTCAGAAACATCACAGTTGGTAGCAGCACAGATGATATTTTGATCCAGAACCTAGTCACAGCCGTACAGGAACAGACCAGATAAAACTACTATAATGAGAAAAAGCAGACAAAACACAAAGTTATGAGTGGAACTTGACAAATAATGCAGAATGGGAGAGTATAGATAGAATGAAGCAGAATTAGTAGAAATGATCCCTATAAAATTTAGCTCAGGATAGCCTAACTATTCTGCATGAGGTCTGAGAAAGGTAGAGGACCAAGGTAGAGCTAAGGAGAAACGTCCTGTTCTGGACGGAAAATTTCCCCCACCGGACATAGGAGGGGAAAGGAGCCTGAGCTTGTGCTGGAGTTAGCGTGATACCAGTTATGTGTTGAGGCCTAGGGGTCTTTCACTATTGTTGTAGCCTATGAGATGAATAGTTGTACAGAGTACAAGGTATTCTTAGTTTCCTCTTGGGGATCCTATCATTCTGCTGCAGGACTTCAATGCCTATGTGGATAAAAACAGTTAATGGAAACCAACTCTGAGCCTGTGTGGTGTTTCATTATTCGACTTTTGTGTAAGTCAATGATTGTCCATAATGAACACCAGGTTCAAGCATAAGGATGTCAATCGGTGCTCTTGGAACCAACACACCTTTGGCTGGAGCTCTATGATAGACTTTGTAATCATATCTTCCAACCTAGGGCCACATGTCTTGGACAATGCTTGGACGACCGGAATAGTTGAACTTCTCCTCTTGAGGTAGGAGCTCTCCTTCAATCGGAAATGGACAAGCCACCTTTTTCTGTCACTGAGAACCATGGTCTCAGAATGAAAGGAGCTTTTACTACCACCCCAGTGCATGCTGTAGGTCTTGGCAGGGGGGAGGCAGAAGAACCACATCATCTGCAAAAAGCAGGGATGAGATCTGTTGGTCCCCAAACCAGACCCCTTCAGGCCATTGGCTGTGAAGCTGCTGCTAATTTGTGGATGTATCTGTGAAGGTTCTGAGTCATCCAGGTCATGGTCAAGCTTGGAAAGTTATGTTTAGGCAACTGGACACATTCAGATAAAGGAAGTGGCTGATATCAAGAAGATATACCAGTGGCTGGAAAATGCTGGACTGACACAGCACAGAGGCACTAATCATAGCAGCTCAAGAGCAGGACCTAAAACCAGGGCCATAGAGGCCTATCACAGCAGATCAGACCCAAGATGCAGGCTGTGCAAAGATGCTCCCGAGACGGTTCAGCACATAGTAGCAGGGTGTAAGATTCAAGCAAGATCAGCATACATGGAGAGGGACAACCAAGTGGCTGGGATAGTGCACTGGAACATCTGTACCAACTATGGACTAGAAGTACCCAAATACCTGAGAAAGGTAGACCAGACATAGTGGTGTTTGAAATGCAGCAGAAGAGAGCAGTAGTGGTAGATGTGGCAATACCAGCTGACAATAACATCAAAGAGAAGGAACACAAAAAGGTGGAGAAGTACCAAGAGTTGAAAGAACAGCTGGAACGGATGTGGAACGTCAAGGTCGATGTGGCCCCCATGGTAATAGGAGCACACGGAGCAGTGACCCCCAAACTGGGAGAGTGGCTCCAGCAGATTCCAGAAACAACATCTGAAATCTCAGTCCGAGGAACAGCTAAGATACTGTGCAGAACCCTGAGACTCTGGTAGAAGATCTGAGCTAGAGGATGATACAGATACCACCCTACCTCTATATATATATATATATATATATATATGTTACTAAGAGAATTACCCATGGTGCTGATTCCTGTACAATTTATATTTATCATTATGAATTAACATTGACCTAACATTGAACTTGTAAGCATGCCTTGACAAATATGAAACTCTCACAAACATTTAAGCCAGGGGCTGGAAACTAATAATTTTTTTTAGTAAAGCTTATCACACATCAGATATGTAGGCTGGTTTATAATTTTATGTTGTGGAAGGTGAGGTCCCGTGTTATCTACATTTAGTTGTAATCTTTATGCTTACAAGTGAAACTGAATGTGACACATTACCTACATCCCAAGAAAGCTATATGGTAGTTAAATTCCCTTTAGCTAACTTTGCAAAAAGTTTATAAAAGATAAAAATAATTTATGAGAAAGCTTTTTTTTTTCTCAAGCTACTTGAGAATATGGAAAATGACACTTTTTCCTGAGTGATAAACAAAACATTTCATGTAGTCCATCAGGTGATGGTCCCATGTGAAAGAAGGCCTTGGAGTAGTTCTAATATTATGGAATATTCAGTCTAAGTGTTTATTTAGTTAGTGCCTCGTCCAAAAAGAATAAAACCAGAAGTAAGCATATTTTGAGTCTTACACTGGATTGATGATACATTCAGAAGGTTCTGTACAGAAGAGCATGGTATCTACTTTCTCCACAAGAGCTTAAAAAGTACATGGTATGTTGACAGTACACGATTTATTAGGAAGGCTTTTGGATGCAGAAAAAAGACTACCTTAGAATTTTACTTCATTTTGACATATGGACAACAGTAGATGATTTATTATGCATTATTTTATCTAAATGGTGGCAGCAAATAAATATGCATTTACATATCTAAACAAGTTATGTCCCATTATGTAGATGTTGAGGTATTACTTCACCTAACCAAAATAAGCTGCCTATCATGGGTGATTAACTTGTTAAGTTAAGTGCAGGCTTAGATACAACACAACTGCATCAAAGTTAAAAAATGATTATACCATCTCTTACCTCCCCTCATGTGTAATAATGCTGTCTGCAAAGCATGATGTGATGAATGGGAAATTATAACTCTCTGCACCATTTACTGAATTGTTAAGCAAGTCGTTTTACTGGCAAACTACCTGGTAACAAAAGGGACACACGACGAATACATTAACAGAGACAAGAAATGCACACAACCTAAAAAAACCCTAGGGAAATTCTGCAGATAAATAAAAAGAAAGAAAGAAAGAAAGAAAGAAAGAAAGAAAGAAAGAAAGAAAGAAAGAAAGAAAGAAAGAAAGAAAGA
>JAUZNJ010031572.1:0-14151 GCA_034780135.1 Jordanella pulchra | reverse complement strand
TCCAAACATCAACCAGGTTCGTTGTGGTCATTAGGGTGTTCAAAACCACAGAAGAGGAGGAGGGTGGCTGTCTCGTTTGGCAGGAAGGCTTTAAAAACACAATTTGAACATGCTTAATCACAGCAGTTAATTGGATTGAACTCAACTGGTAGTGATCTAGTTTACTTCAAACTATAACTAACTTCTGATTAGTAAAAACAGTGGTGTATTTATAAAAACCGTGGTTTCATGAAAAATATAAAGAAAATGTCCAAGTTTGACATAAGAAAAAAGTGGCTACAAACGGTATAAAATGAAACTCTCACACACTCTTCATGCTGCTAAATTTACCAAGCAGAGTTTCTGTTACAGTCCTTGATCACCGAACAAGCTCCAAGAATGTTGGAGCAGCAATGACCCCCATAAGAGATTTGCGGACAGTTTTGCCATCTTTGTTTTTTATAAAGATTTGAGCTTTTTCCAACTATATTATACCAAATATACCATTACAGAGTTTGCATCAAGTCCAAATACAGACAAACAGGTTTTTCTATTTTATACCTATTTTGTAGAGACTAATAAGCTGATATTAGATACTGATATCAGCTGATATTAGGTAAATAATATTATCCGTCAAGTTAAATTATCTCCATTATCTCCTTACAACAAAAATCCAGATTAAAAAACAGGACGATCAACAATAAAAAGATGAGACATTTGTAACGAGGCAACCACAACCAGTCGTGGCTAAAGATTGAAGCCTTGTTTGAGAGATCAGTCGATTACTATTCTTCTATTAATGCTTAGTGTGCTCTATCGACCGTAGTTTATAACCATAAACTACGGTCAATGAAAATCCCAAATTATAGTTTATAAAATAATAATCAGTAAGTTACTGGGGACCAATATTATGGAGGTACAATCAGTTGATCAGAACTAGAACCAACAAGGCGGAGGTTATAAAAGGTCAGATGTTAATGTGGGATTTTATCAGCCGGCATCATGTCTCTCCCCCTCTCTCATACCCACTTTCCTCTCAACCTACTGTCAGAAAAATTAGCCACTAGTGCCATAAAAATCTCAAAAAAAAGTAAAGCAAAGCAATGTTACTACAATATCATATTTGTACTAAAATGTCAGGTATCTGAAAAGTACTAAGCAGCTGTCCAATCCCTGGTTTAGGAATGGCTTGACATGACACGGCGACATTGCTTGTGCATGTCTGGGACTCATCAGTTCTTAATGGCTCCAGCCTCTGTTCTCTCCTTCTAAAGCTCCCCCAAATTATTTAATGGATTTTTATTGGAAAATTCTCTCACGCAAACTTCAGTCGTTATATAAATATGGATCTCCCTGCTGCTGGTCCACCTGTTCTCACCAGACTTCATCCTTTCACTCATCTTTCTATTGATTTGCTTTGATGCCGCATTCTTTGAACAACAGCTTCTTTTGCGACGACCTTTTGTGGTTTCCAAACTGACCCAGACTGAGAGATCATCTATAGCAGGGGTCTCAAACTGGTTCCAGAAAGGGCTGTGTGGCTGCTGGTTTTTTTTCCACCCAAGCATTAGCACACCAGACTCCATTCATCTAATCAATTGAGTCTAGTCTTAACCTGATGACTTGATGAGGTGAATGAAGTCTGGTGTGCTACTGCTTGGGTGGAAAGAAACCCAGCAGCCACACGGCCCTTTCTGGAACCAGTTTGAGACCCCTGATCTAGAGTGTTGGGTCCAAAGTGTGTCCCTCTGAGGAACCGTAGGTGGCCCTTGACCACAATTCTAGAACAGCTAAAGTTTGGTTCACAGCTGATCCGCATACAGGTTAGAAAAAAACAATACAGCTTTTATTATTTATATTAGTATTGCCTAAAGAACAGGCATGAAGGGTCGGTTTAATAATGCTGACATAATACAGGTTGTTGCTGAAAACACACATAAATACAGGAAATGTTAAGATTGTTAGCTGGGTTGGATTCTTTTTAACCCACTAAATCAGTGAAAAACACTTTAATAAGTTTTAAACCTGAGATGTTTTACAGATCTTTTTTGAAGAAATTTGGCTATTTTGCTTTTTTATCTAAATAATGTCAAAATGGATACAATTTTATGCAAGTAAAGGTAAAAAAATATTTTTTGAAACGGAAAAAAAAAAAGATTTAAAAATAATTTGTCTGTAATCTGTAATCTATAATTATCAAAATTACATATTTGACATAAGGGGTGGAATACTTTACTCTTTCAGTTTCTCTTTTTAAAATGAGTAATAATAACTATTTTTTATAAATGTAAAGTTTTTATATCAATAAGTTTTACTCTTTTATTTAAATATTTTAATTATTTGTGATGCACCCATATACACTCCCTCACAAGAAATTCAGGTTAATATTCAGAAGAAATGATGGCACATCACATCTGAAAAATGTGTGCAATATGTCTGTACTTGACTGGCAGAGAACCAAGACATGCAGAAGAACAATAAAACTTTTGGTTTTGGGTTTGGACTAAGCCTGCAGGTCCTGTTTATACCAACACCACCACACAATGAAGGTGACTAGCTGCCTTTTACCAAATGAGCCAAATGTAGAAATTATGAAAGGGAGGAGGGGGGGCAGGAAATGAAGCAAAACTCCTCTAATCTTAAAACAGAAAGAATAAATAGTAGGCAACAAATGATTTATATTACAGCTAAAAATAACTAAGGTAGAATTGTAGAATTGAAGGTCATTTTTCTTAGCTCTACCCTCCTTAGATTAGTGCTGTGCTCCAAGTGCTCTTCAGCTGTGCTCTGTTCTGCTGCCCCAGTTTACTGACTAGACAAACCAGGAAGAGGTTAGTGATTATTCTACAAGCTGATAAATATAACCCAACAGAAACATGAAACATAAATCATCCAAAAACCTTTCAAACTGTATAACCTGAGCCTGTGGGATGATATTTCAGTGTTGCTGTGGATTTGTATATCATCTACAATTATCTACACACGTCAGCTGCTGTGAGGGCTCTATGTTTCCTCCTGACCCCCTGATAAAAGCATTATGTGTTGTTCTTAAGACTTCTATGGATGGATGGACGGGGGAAGGAAGGAAGGAAGGAAGGAAGGAAGGAAGGAAGGAAGGAAGGAAGGAAGGAAGGAAGGAAGGAAGGAAGGAAGGACAGGCCACCAATCTATCACAGGGCAACACAAAGGAATACAACCTCACACACACCCAAGGGTAATTTAGAGATGGGGCGTGCAGGTGGCGCAGTGGTTAGCGCACACGACCCATGTACGCGGGCGACCCAGGTTCGAATCCTTTCCCACATGTCTCTCCCACAGTGCAACAAACTTTGCCATCATGCAGCCTCTTTATGAGTCAATAGTAACAAGACAGATTATTGTTTTTTTTTGGTCTTCATGTGATCTCATTTAGTTAGCTATCAATAAAAGCACAAGAAGACCAGGCTCCATCAAAACAATCTTTTCATGACATTAGACCAGGATCCAGACATGCTGCTGCTGAAATGGAAACAAACATTGGAAACGGGCTGATTCTACCACAACAAAACCTACAGGACTTTATCAGAAAGAATCTGTGAACTCTGCCATTAATAAAGCTTCATCAGCTTGGTAGAGGAAGAGAACAAGAATGTCTGAGCCAACGCTGAAAGTCACAGACTGAAGCATGGACACGGCCTGCCGAGGGAGAGAGCCACTCACAACCATCCACCCACCACAAAACCACATGTGTTGTCCCACCATAAAGTCATCTGCCGTTGTTTTTCACAGCACGCGGAGAGCACAGACAGCCCACATGGTGCTAATGTGTAAGGGCAGCGTTCATTCCCACCTCTGTTTGAAGAAGCTCAAGCTTATCACAAGACTGTTCCACTGAGGAGGTCTGTCTGTGTCACACTGCTGGAGGCAATCATCATAAGACTACAGCCTTTCAAACACCATCCACCAAATGCAGAAAACCTGCACAATTAAATGACCTTTAGGCTCCAACCAAACGGGAAACTTTCCGTTTCCCTGCAGCAAGAAGTGGTGCCTTAGAGTCACCATAACAACCATTACACAACGTCTAAAAGCCTTCTCTGTTTATGTGAAGCTTTCCAACTTCTAGTGGGACTTTGGACAGATGATGATAGGATTTAGCTTTTCAGTAACTCTCTCTGGTTGGGTGTGAAACGAAGGATCAGTATGTGGAAAATCACCTTATGCCCACTGCTAGGTGAGGTATCTGTGATACTGTGGAGTGGTTCCTCCTTTTACTATCATGAACACTGAAAAATACCAGACGATTTTAGCTAAAAGTCAGGTGGATTCTACCAGTAAACAGAGAATGAGTCTTTCAGAAGAAAAATAATTCATAATTAATGGCCGAAGCAGCAGAGAAATGCTTCAGCACAAACAAAAATCAGCCTTTTTCTATCCTTGAGCCTTTTATAGTGTGTGCAGAATTATAAGACAAATGAATATTTTGATCATTAATCATCAACAGGAAGGTCCAATGAGGTCCGAACTTCAAAAAGGATCCAAGCTAAACAATATAAACCATAGTAACAGCTGTAGTAATACATTGTATGTTTTCGACTTCTTTGGTATCCTACCAAAGCTTTTCCACTCATGTCTGTCTGCAGCACCTCTGTTTGTGAACATTTTCCTTTTCCCATTAGAATGCTTAAAAAGCAAAGATATCCATCATCTGCTGCCAGTACGGCTAATAAGGCTTTGGGTTATCATTAGTTTAACTGATTTCATCTGCAGTCTTTAGTTGGTTTAAAAACGACTGAAAACATGTTTCATTGATTTAAAATATAGGAAAGGAAGGGTTTTCTAAAATCTGAGGTGTTTACTGATTAGGGATGCAGCAATGCTAATTTGAACCAACAGTCATGATGTAGCTGTATAAAATCTATATCCCTACTCATTCAATATCCCCTAAATACAACTGAAGGAGAGTAATTGATCCTCTTCTTTAATTAAACATCACTCCAACCCTCTGTTGTATGATTATCACAACACCATTGTCAATAAGACACCAAATGGACAACCCCCTCCCCAACCAAACTGCAGCAAGGATGGAATAAAGCAGTTCTACTCTGTAGATCCAACAGTTATGGTGAAACATGACTGAAATCAGCTGATAACCATGTTAACGGTTCATCACTAAAACTGGTTTCTGATCTTTCAACAGAAATCTGACTCAGAGGCAAACTGAACAAAGCAGTGAGCATCTGACCTGGATTCACTTTCTTAGAAACCTTGAAATATCCTCCACTCCACTTGCCCTCTGAGTAGCATTTGTTCCAGGTTAAGATAAACCGGTATATGCCATCTTACTGACTGCATAGGCTTACTGGTGATATACTACAGTTTTTTTGCTTTGTGTTGATATTAAAACATCATCAAAGACGCCCCAAACAGCAGCAGTGGTACTTTAAGAAAACTGGGTCAGAAAGTCAAAGCTGATGGGTTCAGTTAAAACAAAACGCAAGTACTTGTGCGGGTAAATTTCAACACAAATGTGAAAACAACGATTTGCTCACGTGGAAATTGCCACATACACAAACACAGAGTCAAATGCTGCCTCAGCAGGAACAGGAGCCATCAGTGCAGCTCATCCACATGTGAAACACAATGCACATTAGATCAGGGACTGTGGGGCCACGCTGCGGGTTTATCATAAGCTCAGATCCTGGTCCACCAGCGTACAAAAGCCACAGAGGTGGTGAGGGGAGAAACCAACGCATGCTCTGGGACAATGTCACAGCAAATTCAAGAGCGACCGCATTAGTCTGTGATAATCGGTCCTTCAGACACACTGCAGCGAGAAAGGGAGACGAGGTGAAGGCCGAGAGCAAAAAATGGACCAAGGCAAAGAAAACGGACAGGAAAGAAAGAGAACAACTTTGAATCCATTGATGAGAAGATCCGCCCAGTGTTTAGCTTACCACCGGGTCCACGGTGCTCCTCACAGCCTCCGACACGCTCTGCCTGACTTCCGCGGCCGTCCCCGGCTTGCTCAGCCTCTTTGTGAATTTCCGCACCTCAGACATCGCTTCGCCGCTTCAAATCCCCTTCTTTTTCTGCTTGGTACGAGACGGCGTGGATGTGGGCATGCCGCGCCGATGGGAACAGGGCGACGGATCAGCGTCCTTCTGACAGCCCGCCAGATGTGGAGAGATTGAGTCTGGGAGGAAGCAGCCAGCGGTTGGCGTCCTGAGGCGGGGCTGCCGCGGCTGCTGCTGCTGATGGTGGCGAGGATGATGAGAGCACAGCAGAGAGCGTAACGGGGCGAGATGCTTCTCTTCTTACTTCCGGTTGTCAGTGGAAAGTGGAGTTACCAAAGATCATCAAGGGGAAAAGCAAAATTAATCAAACATTTAATCTTTATTTATTCGTCAGATTGTGCTAAAGAGGAATTTACCTTAAACTATCAGAAAATGTAAAAAACACTACAGCTTCCCACGTTTTTGCTAGCAATCATGAAGGTTAACCGAGGAATATTGATAACACAGCGCCACCTTGTGGATTACACTACAAACCACAGGAGAAAAAAACGCATTATGACTTTTCTATATTTCATATTGTCCACTGGTAATGGAAGGCTTTGTTAAAAAAAGAAACTCACAACCACCGCTATAAATAAAGCCAGATATCAACTGATTTTTAGTAAACACCAGTAGAATTTGAAATCAATAACTCTCTTAAGAAAACACACTATAAGCTAAATAGTTATTATGCCTTACAAATTAGTATTCAGTTTAAATCCTTCAACATGTATACTCAGGACATGAAATGTTTGGCTTCCAACACATATGTTTTAAATGTAGAATCTGGAGGTTAAAGTTTGATTTAGTCTGTCTCCCAAAACTGCTAACAAACTATGAATACAAATTCTAATGTCATGCATATTTCTCCTCCATGAAGCACAGATTCATAGAGTACATAACTGTTAGCAATGGATTTTGCGACTCCTTTGGTGTTTCTATCAAACTGACATATTGTTGTTACGAAAGACTCTTTTAAACCTCTTCCAAACTTTATCCCTGATGTGTCCTTGATCCATTGGCCACGGTGATGCCGTTTTGCTCCCCTACAAACCCATGAAGCTCTTCACAGAATAACTAGATTAATACCAGGATGAGATCTCACACACGTGCACTCAATTTACTCATTGAATGACTTTAAAAGGTGATCAGTTTACAG
This sequence comes from Jordanella pulchra, assembly GCA_034780135.1. Taxonomy (NCBI): domain Eukaryota; kingdom Metazoa; phylum Chordata; class Actinopteri; order Cyprinodontiformes; family Cyprinodontidae; genus Jordanella; species Jordanella pulchra. The sequence continues at coordinate 6,978 of JAUZNJ010031572.1, read as the reverse complement.
ATTTTTTTAGTGGGATGAGTATAAAAGGAGCATCACAGACCTTTCAGAAATCATACATGATTTTCTCCACACAATCCCAATGAAACAGAAAAGTTTGTAGCTGTAATGTACCCAAATGTTAAAAGGGTGTAAGTCATTTTGTATGACACTGTTATTCAACAATTTTCCCATACGTTACAGAGGCAGTCTTTCTTTACAAGACTAGAACAAAAACTACCATCTTTAAATAAAGCAACAGTGAGAATAGCAATCAGCTTGAATATGTTTTTTCTGGAAATCTAGGATGCTAGGATTTTTTAGCAGACACCCTCATGATCAAACATACATGTTCATTTTTTCTGCTAAAGGTTGCAATGACATACCATTAAAGAGGTGAGGGTTTAAAGTTCTAGCCGAGGTTAAATTGGTAATACTGATAAATATGCACCTCAGCATCACGGCTTTCTAAACAGAGGTTCAAAGATTAAATTTGGCAACAATATGAACAAAAAAAAAAATCACTCAGTAGCATAAAATCAGCCCTTTGAATTTTAGTTGCTATGATGTAGGATCAGAATGCAGTTGTACAGATGGAACAAGTAATGGTATACAGAACGTTCTCTTCTTATTTGTTGAATATTTATTAGAGGATCTGAAGTGAGATGCTTTATGAGCAGCACTAAGCATTAAAATTCAATGAGATACACTTCCTTTGAATCAAAGGTCCAAAACATTTTATGTAACAAACGCAGCCTTTTCATGTTGCAGATCTGCTTGATTTAAAATAAAAAATATGACGATTGTTTCCAAGTCAGGCAGGGAGCTATTTTTCGTTATATTTGGTCAATTCTTTCAGAGCCCATTTTTTCATGTCAATCTCCTGCCGTAATTTGCAGTAGTCATCGGCCAGGGCCTCAAACGCTTTGCCCAAAATCTCAAACGACGACAGCTTTGACTCCACAGCCTGCTTCTCTGCTTTGCAAGCCTTCAGCTCACACTCCAGCTTCTCCCTGCAGAAGTAAAACAGAATAAAGTGAAACATGAAATGATGGCACATCAAAAGCCTCACTGGAGAAAAAAAAAGAAAGAGTATTTGGGTAATAGACGATACGAACATCCTCCTACCTTATTTTCCGGTGAGCAGAAATTGTGTCGGGGGAGTAGGTGTCCAGCTGAATTTCCACCATCTCAGTTCTTTAAAGGAAGAAGAAGAAGGAGCTTGTGAGAAATATCAGATAAAACTTTGAAACAACTATTTTAGGCATCTTAACTTTGAGCTTCAGTTTTACAAGCAGCCTACTGATAAATCTCCATAGAAAATTAAACAATATTCTTTAGATGCAGTGAAAACCAAGAAGTATTCACCCTTCTTTTAAATTTTTTCATGTTTTGTTGCTTCAAAACTTGAAATTGAAATAGAGCGAGTTTGTACCTCATCTACAGAGCGTCCCTTAAACTTTGAAGATTTTCTTTTCTTTTATATTGTGAAGCAAATAACAAATATAGGGCCACATAATAAAAACCTTCCTCATGCATAGCTGTTCACCCTCCTAGAGTCAGAACCATTTTGCAGCAGTTACAGCTCCAGGCAGCTGTGAGAAAGACTAGGTGGTTCCGACTTCCTGCTGCTGGGATATTTGTCCATTACCATGCAAAACCTCCAGCAGCAACAGTGGTGCTGACCGTATATACACTCAGCCTGCCTCAGCTACAATGGAGTTTTGTCTCAAGTGTGTAAATGGGTGAATGATTGCAGAACTGATAAAAGAACAACAATGTATTATGTTGGATGATTCTGAATAGCATCTTTTTAAGATTATCAGTTGGACTGAGGTCTGGACTTTAAGGAGAAATGTCATTTATTTAAATGATTAAGCTAAAACAACTTGAACACTGCTTTGGTGGTGTTTGGAAGGTGAACCTCATTCCAGTTTGGATCAACATCATCCCTGCACCATAACCTCTTCCAGTTTAGCATCATCCATCTTTTCCTTTAACCCGCACCAGTTTCCCTGGGGGTGGGGTGAGGGGGCTAGGTGCCTTTTGGCAAACACTCTTCGTTAAAGGTGTAGCTCTATTGACTGTCCTTCTCCGTGCCATCTTTCTGATTAATCCCTCCCTGCCTGGTCTGTGAGTTTGGGAGCCTTTTCACGGCAGCTTTATTGTGGCATTGTGCTCTTTTCAATTGAAGTGATGTTATTTAATAGCACTGATAGAAAGCATCAAACATTTGGATCAGTTGTACTTCTTCAACTTTGTTGCCAACTTATTAAGGAGCTTATAGAGTTTTGTGGCTTCATGCTTTAGAAGAAGTGTGTTCATGGTCAAACAGAGAGGAAAGTGAGGGGCACATAATCCCTGACAGTTTATGTTGTTTTTTTTCATTATTTTTCTAATTTCCAAACTACACCCACTTAAGGTTATTTTAAACAGATTCTTCCAATAAAATAAGTAAAAAATAAAATCACAAGTTAACAAAAAAGTGAAAATAAATAAGGGAGTTAATACTTTCACAAAGTATTCTATGAACAAAAACTAGTAAGCAACTGAGCCAGCCTTACTTTATTTTCTGCAGGACCAATTCACATTTGCCTTCAAAGTAGTCCAGTTTTTTCCTGTCCAGGTCTGTCTGGATCTTCAGTCTGTGGTCCAAGATGAGGGTCTGGAGGAGACGAATGCATTTAAGTAGCTCCTAGTTTGGAATAAGATATAAAAACAACAAACAAAAACATGATTCTGGAGAATCTGATGAGGGGAAACAGATTCTTAGGCTTTATTACCATTTTATGCACATAACCACAGGTTAGTTCTCACAAACCTTATGGTTGAAATGGAAAGGCAAGAACCATTAGCTGAATAAACTTGGTCCCAAAAATTTTGGGGATTTTGCACATAAACTGGAGTTTTAAAAAGAAGTTCAAACTTTCAGGGAAAAGTGAGGCATGTTTGCTCCTTTAGCTTGGCCACCACTGAGAATCTGAACATCTGACTGAGGGTGAACTCTGCCTGCACACATCATTTGGACATCAGGAAGACAGGTGAATATCTCCAAACACAGGGCTGGGAGGTCGACCGTGAGACTCATCAGCACTCACTCTGAACAGCACAGCAGGTTCCTTGCTTGAAATTCAGAGTGCACAGCAGGATAAATAATAACCGCACCAGTTTCAAGTCCACCAAAGGTGTTTTAAAGCAAAACAAAACTTTTAGTATGATCAAAGTGTCAAAAACAAATCTTAGACCAATTGGTCGGGCTTGTGTGCTTCTTAGCCCGTCTCTGTTTCTCCATCAGGATTAGAGGTTATATGGAAATTCCCTTCTGTGACGTCATCTGGAGGTGATCAGCAGACCAGAGTTTGTGGCACACAATCCACCCACCGTCTAAAGGGGCTGGGGTACATCCTGGATGAGTCACCAGTCGATCACAGGGACATACAAAACTAACAACAACAATGCTCACACACATACTAGCCACCATTTTCCTTTTTCCTTCTACTATATTTATTATTTTATTTTTTATTTCACGGTAGCTGAATGGAAGTCCAAAAAATCTCATTGTATTCGTTGTAGAATATGATGACAATAAAGGCTTTCTGATTCTGATTCTAAGGACAATTTAGAGAACAGATAACAGTTTTGGACTGCGGGAAAAGCCAAAAACCATGGAGATAACCGAGGCATAAAATAGTTTCACAGTGGGTGGCTCAAGCCTTTTGAAAAAGACCGTCTTAAAAAACTTGCTAACATTCACCCTTACTACTCAAGATTACCAACATGCATTGAGACACTTCATGGGCGACTGTCTCAGTGGGAAGAGGTACCTCAACCCAAGCCACATGTTGCATTTATGAGAGTGATGGGACGACTGTGGCTCTAATCAAATGGGCTGAGTGGTCAGCATGACAAAAAAAAAAAAAAAACATTTCATGGGATCATTTGACATTTATTCTACAGAAAGACAAAATATCATCAATATATCCTAAGTTTAACTGTTTAAAGTTGTAATTAATTAATGTACCTTGAATAGTTTCAAAAGCTTATGAAGATCTTAATTTACAGAGTCCGATTACTTTAAAAACATATAAACATGTACTGACATGTTTAGAGATAAACATTTTATTAGAAAAGCTTCAGAGAGGGTGTGCAGGTGGCGCAGTGGTTAGTGCCACCTGCACACCCTCTCGCCCGCGTCGAGGCCTTAGTCCTCGACTTAGTCCTTGACGCGGGCGACCCAGGTTCAAATCCGGCTTGTGGTCCTTTCCCGCATGTCTCTCCCCCTCTCTCATACCCCCTTTTCTGTCAGCCTACTGTCAGAAAAACGAGCCACTAGTGCCGTAAAAAGCTCAAAAAAAAAAGAAAAAGAAAAGCTTCAGAGCAAAAAAAGTAGCATGATTTATCCACATGCTTCCAGAAACATTGTCCAAATGACTAAATTGGTTATTGTTAGAAAAACTTCACAGAACATTCAAACATGTAGAAGTTTTCATCTTCTAAACCCCAGAAAGTTTAAAGCAAAATAGAAAAAGAAGAAAGAATATCTTCAGACAAAAACATCTAAAAAGTGTAACTAAGGTTGTAGCTTCCTGAGGAGAACATCTGTGTGCAGAATTCCTGGTGTTTATTTACCAGTGTGCATGCTCCTGCAGGAAAACAAACATTCTTTGATTCATTTGATCTTCTGGTAAAGTGAGAAAACTTAAATTCATGACGTCTGATCCTATACTGTATCTGAAGCTGATCATCAGCAGCAAACACAGCCTGCGGTCCCTGTTCAGAGAGGTTTTTGTACCGCCATCCTTACTGTGAGCCTCCCATTTAGGAAGTAGGTTATTTTCATCTTTGTTGAAGTTCTCCACACGGTGGAGAACTATAATGCATTTGATGAAGCCTCAGCCAGGTTCTGCACGCACCGCTGCTTGACATGGTCCCACCTATCTGGTCCTTTAAAAGTCACTCATCAGCTCATAAAACCTTTGAAAAAAAAACAATCCCTCTTCAGATCTTACCCTTGGCTCAATTTCCACATAAGGTTACTGTTTCTCAGAAAGCTCCCTTAATCAGCAAGCAAATTCCCCTTATGGCCTTTTAGTGTATTAATTATACTGTGTTAATTTACTGTGTTGCTTTACTGTGTGTGATGCTGATTCCTTTAGGCCACACCCCTTCTGTCATTACACAAGTTTATACAGCTTGTAGCCTGAAAAATAAAATAACCACTTATTTGAAACACTGTTTCCTACTTGCTCTTAAGACAGAGAATCAAAACAATTTATGGTGAATGTCATATAAACATAGAGTGAATTAAATTCATAGGGTTACTTACAGACAGGTAAAGCTGGGTTTGTCTTTGCAAAAGAACTGTGTTTTCTCGACATATCTCCCTGAGGAGCTCTGTTCTTTTCTTTTCTTTGTCCAGCAGGGTGGACAGATGAGACAGCTTGCTGGTCTTCAGAACCTCGCTATCATTCTCTACAAAACAAATAGAAACAAAACGTCAGTGGGTCCCGGGCGATAAAGTGACGGCAACACTGACTGAGATCAACAGATGGATTGGTATCATTAGTGTAGGACAACTACCCCATTCAGGCTGATAGTATGAGAGCAGGCTCAGACATTTGTCCTTCAGATGTTTTTCCAGCTGTCTGGGAAGAGCCTGTTTCATTCGTTGCATGTGCTGTGGAAGATAAATACGGAAACAATCTGGAACATTGTCATTCATTTGCTTCAATAGAAAAATTAATCCAGTTTGTTGCTTAGGGTCCTATTTTGTTTAGCAGCGTACATTTTCTGAGGGCAGAAGTTGTATGACTTGTTGAGGCGTTAGGCCAAGGACCGATGGCTGCTCCTGACTTGTAGTGCCGCTAGGATCCAGCTGTCTGACACACTGAGTCACACGCAGGCACCTCTCTGTGGTTTCATAGAACTGCAGCAGAGATTCTTGATCAGTTTATCCAAGTACAAGCCAACATAAATGCCATTTATGCGAAGTGATGTTAGAGATTTCAAGCAGGATTTTTCTGTTATTTAATAAGCAAACGACGCCAACAAGAAGCAGCGTCCAATGCAGATAGGTTTGAGGAATGTACCATGTTCTGATCAGGAGGAATAGTGGTGTTCTGCTTCCTCACATGGAACTCCTGGATCATCTCCAGCAACCCTCTGTGGAGGCTCTCAGAGCGAAGCCACTGCCGCTTCTGGCTCTGCAGTTTCTCCTCAGCCTTAAAAAAACAAAAAGACACCAACTGAACATTAAAAAACTAAACAAAAGAAAAGAAAAGCAAATTGAAGGCATTTCTGTAGTTCCTCCTGTCAGCCATTAGAGGCAAGTGTTTGACAGTCTGCCACCAGTGATAAAACACTGAGCTGGTAAATCCTACATAGTAAAATCACTTGCTGGTAATTTATTTTAATTTTTAAACAGATATAGCTAGAGGATTACAAAGTGTTTGCTGCCATTTATTTCTTTGTTCAGGTTTTTGATGATTCCTATAAACTTTAACCAATGTAGGAGTAGCACATAATATACAACTTACTAAAAAAACTGGCTGTTCAAGATTCTTATTTAGGTCAAGAGTGTCATAATTATATATTTAAAATTGTGCAAACCTATTTCATATTTGGAGAACAATTCAAGCAAGCAAGTTTTGTAGCTGAGAGTCTTTTTTTACTTTTGAATAATCATGCATAGATAGTTCACTACTCCTTTTGAAAGAGCTTTTTTATGTTTCTTTTTTTTCCTGAAACAGATCCAAAACTAGCTTTTAATCATATCTGTCCAAGAAACAATGTTGACACATCGTTGGGTTCGCTGTTCTGTAAGACAATCAAACAACAAGCTAGCTTGTAACTGCAGAAAATGATCTTTGCCATGATTTAAATTGATTTGATATTTATTTTAATGAATTTGTTTTTTTGGGTTTTGTTTTGAGCTTTTTACGGCACTAGTGGCTTGTTTTTCTGACAGTAGGCTGACAGGAAAGGGGGTATGAGAGAGGGGGG
>JAUZNJ010031571.1:0-14153 GCA_034780135.1 Jordanella pulchra | reverse complement strand
GTGAGGGCTCCAGCCCAGGAGACCCAAGGCGCACTCTGCTGGAGGAAAGATGGAGCGACAGGCTCCGGATCCCAACACTTGTAACTTTTAGTCGCATCTCTTCCTTAACTCACCGGAATCTAAAGGCTCAGTCCCCTCATTTAGTTCAGCATCAGTATGATAACGAGCCACTCATTTGATTCTGGTGTGTTAAAAATGGGGCGCATCAAAAAGTTGCAGGATAGTAGGTCTTGAGGACTGGAACTGAGCACCCCTGGATCTGATCAGAGTTACATATAATATGATTTAATGTATCCTCTAAAAAGCCTTAGGAAAACTGCAAACAAATCCTCTTACAGCGTTCTTTCAGTAGCGCTTTTTTTCTTTCCATTCTCCCAAAAAAAAAGACACATCTCTAAAGCAGATTCTGCAACCTAAACTGTGGATCTCTGTAGCTCCTCCAGGAGCTCTCAAGCTACCAAGGCTGAGCAATGAGAGCATTAGTCAATTAGGCCAGGAGGTCTATAGTAACTGGAAATAATTTTGAACCATTCACCTTTAAAAATGTAGCCTTTGTAGGGAAGTTGTAAGAAGAAAGCAATTGTTAAAAGGAAGCAATATGATTCACATTAGCCCTTTTCTGACAACGTAGAGGACACAGTCTATAAGGGGGAAAAGCCACTTTTTGGGCTATACAGAAAACAGTGTGTGGCTAAAAATAAGCACTATTTATCTGAACACAACATCATGGTGGTGGCATTATGCTGAGGGGATGATTTTCCTCACATAAAAGGATGACTGAAAGAGATGAAGAGAGGATGGATACTGGAATGATGAAAACCTGTTATCAGCTTAAAACAAGGGTGAAAGTTCACTTGTCAGCAGGGCAATAAACCTAAAGCAATAGGAGGCATGACCCACTTAAAGTCCAGACCCAATTCAATTGAAAATTTGAGGCAAGGATTGTTATTGATGTTTAAAGATGGTCATTATCCAGTCTTGTTGAAGCACGCCAAACTTTTCAGATTTTTATTTGTGAAAGAAAAGAAAACAACAAAGAAACTATATGTATATTTTACCACCTGTGTACTGATCTATCATAAAGAGACAATAAAATACATGGTACAAGTTGCAGTATGATGAAATCTGAACATGTTATTTCCACTAGAAGGCACTGGATGGAATGAAGTTAATTGGTTCCCTTATTCAATTTGAATTTGAGCCTGTTAGCTTAAGGGGATATTCCTATGAACTGGTGCTATTTAAATAGACCAATTTGAACCTCCTCCAAAATGTCAGCCATCTTTATCTCAAAACAATCCGAAGCCTAATATCAGGGTTTAAATGATTATAATCATTAAGGCAGCTGGCAGTCTGATTTGGTTCCTACTGAAGTACACAGTCTTGCAGAGTGGAAGTATTGTGCAACTTCTAACACTTCTTGGTGGAGCTTTCTGTGTGCTGACTGTACAAAGTGTGCTGCTGATTGTTCTCTCGGTATTTCAGATCCTGTAAAAAAAATACTACACAGAAAATGTGTTGTGAAATTATTCACACACCACCTCGACTGTAGTCATAATAATCAAGGCGCAGACGTGCACCAACGTGCTTCTGGAGCCTTCATTTCTTGGCGGACTAACGCTGCATTCCGCTCCACCCCTTGCAAACATCATCATCATCACCGCTTCACCTCAATCAGGAAGCAAGGATACGCCGTTTTTCTTTCTGTTTTTTTAACTAACGGAGACACTTTGGTGAAAGCTATAACCGCGAAAAAATAAGAGGGGGAAAAGACGCTTGTATGAAAGATATTAACTTAAAAAATAATAATAACCCCCATATGAAGCACTGCTGAAAGAAGACGTACAGTTTTGGTTACATCCAGTGCAAGACTCAACTGTGGATGTATTTGACACAGACTAACCGGAGAAGGGTATGTTACACACAAACTGAAAACATTCACTGTTGTGAGGAAGCAGTTGTTGTATAAAACACTTGCAAACAAGCCATGTGTATACTCCTGCTGTGTGGTTGTAGATTTACATCTTTACGACTGCAGGTTACGTGGTCTAACCATAGTAAACATGTTATCCACGTCTACTTGTTTACATGGTGCAAGAGACGCTTTAAAAACATTCAGCGAAACGTGATTTTTTTCTTACTTTGTTTCATTTTAAGCTATTGTTTTTCCCAAATCCTAAGATGTGGCAAAGTGTCTTTAAGGATCTCGCAGACCAATCTGTCACTGCGCTGGTCTGTCATGTGCCTTATGAGTCTCGTTTCCACCGCACGCACCAACCCTTCAGCTTCAACTCTGTCGTTCAAAACTTCCTAAACATACTTATCATAAGAGCGTTTCTTTGGGTTCTGGGGTCGAGTTCCAATGTACTTGCACAAACTGAGACAATCCTGGAAGCAAATTCAGCATTTTTTAATTCGGCTATGATAAAATTGTTAAAACACGAATACAATCGGGACTTTTCTCAGTTTTGTGAGAAATCTTCGCTCACTCTTACCGGAAATGCATGTGATCCTGGACGCTGTGGAACACCAATCAGCTGCAGTAAAGCTGGTAATATTAAAGATAAAACAAGTTATTAGATGCTTGTTTGATTGCCGAGCTTTTTATTATCACAAGTTGAGTCATAGTGTGTATTAACCTTGCACTAAAAGGTGTGAAAATATGATAGTGAAGTTTTAAACCATTTAATCTGGACTAATTGAAACTGAGGCTGGTGTTTGCGAGTCAGGTGTTTACATTGCTGTTTTTGTTCTAATCGGCCAAAAGTATAAATATTTGTTATTAGAATGACGGTGTCAGTTTTATTTATTCAAATATGTTAACAAAATGCAATTTTTGGGGATGTGGAAGTATCCCTATCTCTAACCAGAATGATTTGGAATAAGCATATCGTTCATTTGAACCGACCAAGCTCCCAGCTTCTATTGATTGTGGGATAACTTTAAGATATGATCTGCGTAAAACAGTTTCTAAAGGATTTATTTTATTAATAAAACAAAAAAACAAAATTCCTACATGTTTAATGTTTTTCGAGATAGCTAAAAAGGAAAAAAAATTCTGACATTTATCTGTGGATTGCCAGATTGAGGCAACTGGGGAAAACCTGCTTCAAATGTGTGGACTTTCTGGATCACTAATCAGATGGTTCCAACTTCTGTTGTCCTTGTAATTGTTTTCTGAAATTCATTATGCATAAGAACCTTAAAGCAGGATATAAATTCCTTAAATCATTTAATAATTATACACACTGTTAATAAAAATATGTCTACTGCTACAATCAATTGGCCATGATCCAGTTACAGGAATATCAATAATATTAAACATAATCCACTTTGTAACAGGATTATATATGTACACTGGATGTATTTCAAATCAATCTGAAACATGTCGTGCAGAGTATTTTCTTCCAGAATGAGGTATGAAATCATACTTTATATTTGTAAAACAAGAAACAAGGGTTGGTGTTTCTGTTTCAACAGGTTACATAACAATTTTTTTTTCAACTGAGGAAATTATATTTGTTTTTTAAACACACAATATTTTGAAAGGGATGCCAGTTTAATACATAAAGCTCTTGCTAATACCTTAAAATTACATAATTGTATTCGAAAGTGACCATATTTGAATGTATATTTATGAAAACGATTGCAGCGATCAGGATTTTGTAGACCAATAGCAAATTTCAGATTTCTTTGAGGTTCTTTCTACCAATGAAATTTTAGGACTAAAATATCAGTTTTCCTTTCTTGTCTCTGATACGTAAAAAAGATAGTATTGGTAGAAGCATTTCCAAACAAAGATGGCTAGCAATTCCCATTATTGATGTATATAATGAAAAGAAACCAATAACCCAATGCAAATCAGAGTCATTCAATTTATTCTTATTCTTAAAAATAAATTGTTGTTTGATGTCAACCAGCAGACAAACTATTAAATCATTCTAAAGCCGCCTTTTGCAGCAAACATCACTTGTTACTCTATAACACAAATAAAATATAAGTAGTAGTCATTAGAAACTGTGTAGACCTTCCTATTATATATCTTATGAAAAAAAACACACCAGGCCAAAGCTGTTTACACTTATCGTTGCTGTTTTCCACTTACACATGAGTTGCTGCTTTACTAAAGCCTGGTGCTATGAACGTCTTTTATCAGGGAAGTTTATTACACGTTATCTTGGAGAACTGAATGGAACCAGCTGAAGATTCAACTCTCACCTTTTCAGGTGCTTGTTTCTTTACGATTGTGTCATGTACAAGCAGAGCTAAATGTTCTGCTGTTTTTCAGTTTCTATTTAGTTTGAGGCATGTCTTTGCTGTGATTTACCTTCACATAGTTTGAAGAGAAAGCTATAGTTTGCCTACAACTACCCGAGTGGGGAAGGCCACAGGAATGCTCTCCATTAAATTTCACAGGATTTACTTCAGCCGGTGGGAAGAATGTGGAGAGGTGTGCTTACACAATCACATCTTTCTTGGCATTCCTTCGTGCTTATGAACACCGCAGAGACGGCGGTGTGGCTGTGCTCAAACCTTGTCCTGTTACAGTTTTCTGTGCGAGGAGACATTCGCTTTGCCCCTGTTTGCTAAGTGCACCACATCCACATGGTACATCTGCAGTTTACAGGTGATAAACTGAGGTTAGTTCACTTCCTCGCTCTCAGACTCACACACTTCCTCTTCTTTCTTACTTCCCGTCATGTCTCCGCCTGTTCTTGGCGGACAGGTTGAGTTGCATTACCTGCACATCATCACAGGAGTGTTGGTTTAGATTGGCCCAAGGTGTGGCACTCTGATAGGATTTCTTGTCATCACTAGTTGCCTCATGTCCTGAAGTAGAATAGTAGGTTTAGAGAGTGCTTTGGCTGTCTTAATGTTTTTTGAGGGGGATTTTTTTTGGCGGCAAGTATGACTTGCCCTGAAAAACAATTTTATCAATACAGGCTTCAGTTTAATTTGAGAGATTTTATGTGATAGTGAAACACAAAGTAGTTTTAGTAGTAGTAGTATTCCAATACAACCAGCTGCTTTCAGATGCAAACCCAGTCGTTAAATACAGTCCACTTAGGTAATTTACTCTCTGTATAAAACTAACAACATTTACATTGTGAAATTCTTGTTGGCAGTGCTATGTGGGGGCAATTTTCTTAAGAAATACTGCTAGCCTCTCAGAGGGGGCAAAAGACTTCTTTCTGTGAAAAAAGATCCTAAAGCCATAGCTATAGATAAACGGTAGAGTTTAATGCCAATTTGTGTGTAAGGATGGCCTAGTCAAAACCTGGATGAAATAAATAAGTAGATTATTTGTGGCAAGACTTGAAAATAGATGTCTACAAAATATGACTTGAACTGCTTTGTGGAAAAAAGTAAAATAACACAATGGATATAAATTATATGAGTACCTTTGGTGAGCAATGAATATGCATCGTTTTTTTCCAAAACGCCACCTTGCTACAAAACACTTTTGTTTTTGACATGCTTCACACAGCATTAACATTTATCCTGAGTGATCTGACCAATTCCAGGTGGCACTAAAGTCATTTGTGAACGCACTCAAGACGTGAAAGGTTTTTCTTCAGACCAGGACATGAAGCGTCCACATTACTCTTATGCAGTCTGCCATGGGATGTTGAAGACCACAAATCAGTGTGACCTGACTCCCTTCTCAAGCCGCAGCTTTTTCTAAATCTTGCTTTAAATGAATAAAATCATAACTAGGATGTCATAAAAATAAGGACTATTGTCAACTCATATAAAGGGGTTCAAAAGCCATCTTGAATACTTTGAAGATTTTCTTTTATAGACAAAAAGTAGTCATATTCAATTGGGAAAAAAAGCTATATTAAAATAACAAGACATGATTGAAACCACCAAGGTCATCAAAAGGCCAAGTGACTTGAACATATTCACTATATTTGAAGTGTCCTGTGAACTGAACATGAAGCAATATTGAACGATTTTCTGTATTTACTGAAGTGCCATTTTACGGGTTAAATCACTGTCCCACGTTATCCACTCTCAGATCTCTGTCTTATATCATGTCTTCTCATCCACATTATTGAGCTTATGAAAAATAAAGGCAACCCAGGTGAATCTCCTCAAAAATCTGACCTGGTGAATCTAACTTATGTTGATTTCTCAATGCGTGTGTGTGATCTTAGATAAACATCAGTGGACCCTTAATGCCCTGTTAATTTCTCATCTGTTAGTACAGTCGTTGACGTACTGTGTTTGTTTGCCTGTAAAGCAGATCTGATCACTCAGGACTGGGAGTATAATAGTACATTGATTCAGAAAGCATCCGGTACAGAGCTGGCAGTTGGGTACGTACATGTATCAAACAAATACAACCTTATCTTTCTACTTGAACACATGTTGAGTGTTTATGTGCAGAAATAGGTGTGCACTGCCATGTTTTATTGTGCAAGTGACACAGTTAACAGAGAGGACTCCCAGCTGTTACTGAACTCTGCTATTTTGAAAGAAAGGTGAGCAAGCCAAAACTTTATCAGCATATTTTCCTACAGCAGTAAGGCCTGTAGCTTTCTTGTGCCACACTTAACCAAATTGGCCAACTAAAAAAACAAACTTTGCTGATCCCTAAGAAATAAAAAAAAGCAAGCTTCCAGCAGCATCCAACAAGGTCTTGATTGAAGAAAACTGAAAATGAAACCAAAGTATATACCATACTGTAATATTTGTATGTTACACCCCTACTTAGGACCCATTTATTACCAGGTCTGAACAGAGCCTATGTCGCTATACTCTGAGATCTGCTTCCCTCAGGAAAGCCTGTCTGTTTTTAATTGGTTAAAATGATCGAATGTACTCAGTCTGCATACATGACATCATAAATACGGGTGTGCAATCAAGAGATGTTTCACTTTGATGGTGTTTAGTAAAGGTGAGAAAAGCTTGAACTCTAATTGTGGTGTGGGAGGCAGAAACAGGACTGTTTACTGTGGGAGTGAGCAGCTCCCATAAAAACAAAAATCCCTATCAGAGTATTATCATAGTCTTTATTTTTTATCCAGACCTAATCAAATGGCCATAGTTGTCTCTTTTCTTTAGCTTGTAAGCTTAGAAAGATGTGGCTTTATATCTCCAGTGAAGAGAATTGAGTTTGCCCCCCCCTGGCCCCTGGCTATATTAGTAAACATTTATAGGTGAGCGGGTGAGTAACAAATCAAAACAAACATCAGTTTGAAATGACAAAGCTATATCTATACACAGCATTGGACCTTTAAGGTTTTTTGTTCACTCCGTATATTCCCTAAAACCATTTTGCTGCTTAAAAAATATCCCAGAGCAAAATGTGTGCAGAGTAACAGACCTATATCCGTCAGTGCTGTCACCTTTCTCAGGCAGACGTCCAACTGTGAGCAAGAATAAGCCTGAAAGTGTCACAGTCTGCTAAATCACTAAAAGTCAATGTCACTCATTTGGATAAGACCATCCAACTGTGACACCAACCTCATCGTCTCATACTTAATGAGCAAGAAGCTTTCATGTTTCAGACTGACAGCTTCAGCCCACAGGCAAACATTGGTTCTCTGTGTGGAGGAGCGGCTGCAGTTCAGCTAGACAGTCACGGCTGAGTGTACAAAACCTGACAAAACGGAAGCTCGTCCTCCAGCTTGGCCTCATGTTCAGCTGTCCTCGCTTACTCATTGTATACAACCAGGACCAGACTACTATTGTTGCCCAAGAGGAGAAGTGATGGTCATGATGATTAAGTGAGGCTGGCATGATAAGTATAGACATCGTAGTTAACATTTTATCACATGGTGACAGTGGCATTGCTTGCATGACAGTGAGCTGCCTGCCAATCCTGTTTTCTATCATATTTCTTATACAGGCATGATTTTTTACCTATGTCTTTCACTCACTATGCTGAAGTAAGTCTTGAAAAGTAGGCTTGGTAGCACTTGTTTGCTCCAGTAAACTTAGATTTTGAGCATCCAAGACGTGGGAATTTGCTAATAAACACGATAGGCCTGTTATGATAACAGAATTTGCTGGAAGATTAATTGTCCCAGAAATTATTGTGCTAAACAATATAGTATATCATCCAGTGAGAATCCAAAATACTCCCATGCTGCAGCTTTCACGTTCGGTTTTGAAACCATTTCCATCTTTGTTTTTCTAAATCTCTACCGGCAGTTCTCTGACTTGCTACTCCTCAGTCACGAGACTGTCACGCTACATTCGCTAGGATAAAGAAACAATTAAGGGAGGGGTGAGTGGAGACCAATGCACTGGAGGGAAACCTTTTGTCAACAAGACTCTTTAGCAGAAAGAGAGCTAGGTGGTAGGAAAACAAACAGACATTCAAATAAAATTACTAGGTCTGATTTAAAGTTATCATGTGATAAATTTTTATCATGGGATTAATTGCGGTATTGTTTATGGTGAGAGGCCTTAATATACGTATTACGCCATTTTAGGGATTAAAAGTTTCCAGGACTAGAAATGAGGAATGAGAGGATGGTTCTTTTGAGTTTGTGGTCATTGAGTTGAAACTGCTGGAGGTTATGATTGTTGTCAAGTTTCTGTGTGTTTGTTTGTGTACAGGGTAACTTGAAAAGTTATGCACAGATTTTAATGAAATTTTTAAGAAAAGCGCACCTTAGTCCAAGGAAAAATCTACATCATAGTCCATCATAGTTCAGTCACTGTTTGTTTTTTTCTACATTGAAAGAATAGGAGATAAACCTGTTTTCACACCCAAATGGTTCCTCTGCTGAATAAAAGCATTTAAAAAAAAAATATTGATACAAGCCAATACAAATACGACATAAATACCAGTTAAACCGTTACAAGTCAAAAAATTTATTGTTAAAAGGGATGTTTTCAGGTGTTGACCTCAGGATCTGTGCCACTGGTCTTTATGGTCTAAAAGACTGTTTCTGCACTTAAGCAGCAAAATAAAACTTTACTCTTATGGAAAATGTGTTATGTTATGAAAAAATTTTTTTAATATGTTTTAAAAGACATAAAAACATAAAAAGGAGACACATTTGCTAAGCTATTCATGAGAAATATATGTATTAGAAATGCCTGAACTTGTCATTCGAATCCTCTTTTAAATTTGTCATTTTAAATAGTCTTCACAAAATATTAGTAATTCCCTATTTCATTCCATCTTTTCTTACTCATATCTTTACGTTTTACTCATGTCTTGAATTACTTGGGCTGTTGTTGACATTTGGTTTGAATTTGGTGTCAATAGAAATGTCAAAAAGACGTTAGCTGGGCTAAACATTCATCTGTTTGGTTGTTTTCTTACCTGCTGCATAGCTGCTAATCCTAACCCACACTTTTGTGTAATTACGGCTTTGTTCAATCTTTCAGTAAATGCTGTGGCTGCGTTCCTTGTGATGATCTTTATTCTATTGTATTATAGATACTGTTGTTTAATAATGTGGCTTGCTAAGACTGACGTAACACATCAGCACAAATGTTATCAGCCGTTGACATTTTTCTGTGGTTTTGGGAAGACAATAGGAAAGAGCCATAACCCTTAAGACTATTTAAATGGTTTGGATTGCATCCACCAGAGAACCACGTCTGTAATTAAACAGCAGCCAAAATAGCTCCTCTGAAGATCTTGTTTGGCTGCCATGGGATGGTCGTCTTTCAGTTTTGTTTGTCTTTTAAGCGAAGCTATTTAGCGCCCTCTTTTTACAACCCATAGTGCCTAAAATATTTTTTTTTAAGATATGACTGTCTAGAACTCTTTTTTTTTTATTATTCAAAGACAGACGTCCTGCTCTGAAAGAAAAAAAAAAGCCAACACATCTTAAAGTAGGTCTGGGTGCTATGAGATTCTCGCAATGGTTCAAAATTTTAAAGGTCTTATGGAACAAGGAGCCATGACCTCTATTTAAAACAGACAAAGATTGGTTGTTCTGACCGCTGCTAAAATAACATTACATTGTTTAATTACAACTTCTATGTTTAATATAAATTAATAATTTAATCTGCTTTTTATCAGTTGGCTATCTACTGGAAGCTGGTCTGTAGTTGCATGAAGGCTTTTTGCATTTTCCAACACTGGAAAATTTTCCTATCTGCCTCTATTTTAAGCAAAGGTGTTTTAGCCATGTTTCAGGCAGCTGACCAGCTGTGTGCAGCAGCCAGTAAAGAAAGGGAAAAAGTGCTTAATGATTCTTCTCTGTACATGTGGAATAAAGCTCCAGATATTGTGGAACTTTATGAGATTTCTGATACTTTAACTTGTAAAGAGTTGCAATATTTGAATTTTTATTGAAAGATATTTTTCCCTGATCTGCCCACCTAAATACATCAAACAGAAGATCACCAGATGATGCAAGGGTTGAATTATTCATCTTTTGGACCAAACTTACTCATTTAATATATTTCATATTGACATTCCTAACAAACCTCTGATTAACTATTTTGATGATTATGCAATTAGTTTTCACTCAGTATTGTTAAAAAGTTTTTTGTATTTTACATGTTTTATGAAATTGCATTTTTTTTCTTTTGCAAGCATTCTCTCTTCACTGATATTGAGGTATGTCAAGAGATACCATTTCTTACCTCTAACATTATTCATCACACTATTCCTTTTTATTAAATTAAATTTATTGAGAAGTGTAACAGAGTACTGGAATAACAGGTATTTTTCTTTGGCTGTATTTAGCATAGAGTAAATAAATTGCAGGCACTCCTCCTCCAACTCCTTGCTAATAAAAGAAAACCAATGTCCAGAAATGTCTTAGCTAAAGAAGATATATCATTACAAGTCATAGCACTAAACCTTAAGGGAGGACCCCATGACTATTATCAAGATAATTCTTTTTTTAACTGTGTCTAACAAGCTATGAGCAGCATATCTCCCCAACACTTTCATCTGTCAACATCAGCTTTACTTACTATTACTCTAAAATAGGGTTAAAAAGCAAAGCTTTAAGCATTTTAACTTTAAAAACTAATGCAATAATTAGCAGGTGGTTGTTTCATACTACTGCTTTTGGATCAAGATCAAAGTAACTAGAAGTGTAAGGGACAAGAGCACTGCCTAAGATTTAATATTAACCTGAAGCGTGTTTGTCTCTCTGATCAGCATTTCACTTTGTTGAAGATGTTGTTCTCAACCGCTAGTGTGCTTTTTGTAACTTTTTGAGCCTGAACCTTTTTGTGTTTGTGTCTAAGGCAGTTCGTGTATTTTGTCTCTTGACACTGAGCAGTTCCCTCTCCTGTGGCATTGTTGCTGCCATTCAGGGAAGGCTATCTATGCCTACCATAATAGTTGAGTTCAGGATGCAATTAAAACACTGGAATACATTCATCTTAGGTTGTTTCACTTTGTTTATGGTCTAAAAACCACTGACTGCCAAATCAAACTGTGAAAACATGTCCTGGGTTCGACTTTAAAAGAACTGTGCCAGTACTGACTACAAAAAACTGAACAAAGAAGCTCTTGATAGCAATTGACTATTTAAACACGTCATTTATCATAATTATTTCGTGGTTAACCTCCTTAAAACAGCTTTTAGCTTAGCCGAAGATGGTAAAAATCTATAATCTCTGTAGAATTAAGCTTAATAGATATAGAATAGATAGTGTCTTGCAATGCTACCCACAGAGATGTAGCTGCTGCACTACTTCTACTCTATTTAAACCCCAAATCAGTAAATGCTCAAGTATAATCGAGCATGAGTATAGAAATGACTAAAATGAAATGCTGCGGATATTAGACCACTAAGAAATGTTTATCATGTTCCAACCACACAGCTCTGTATTTATCTCAGGGTCAGTCCAAAAAGTCTTACCAACCTAACAAGGCTGTGTTATTGGGATGGATGTTTGATTTGGTTCCAGCTCCAGCAGTGAGCAACAAACTACCCCTGAAAAGTACTGAAGGAGTAACAACCTAATGTTGTTTAATGTTTGGTGCTCTTGTTTTGAACTAAGAAATGAAGTAGTACCTTGGCCATTTATGCCTGTGGCATTTAAATAACTATAAAGTTGTCATATTG
The DNA here is from genome assembly GCA_034780135.1 of Jordanella pulchra. Classification (NCBI taxonomy): domain Eukaryota; kingdom Metazoa; phylum Chordata; class Actinopteri; order Cyprinodontiformes; family Cyprinodontidae; genus Jordanella; species Jordanella pulchra. The sequence goes on along the minus strand of JAUZNJ010031571.1, from coordinate 2,145 downwards.
GCTTATTCCTACTTGGTGTTAGAATGCAGTTTTAAGGGCACTGTCTAAAATCTACTTCTTAGCCAAATATGCCAAACCATCTTAATTTTCTTTGATGCAGTGACAGATAAGTAAATGGACTAATTTACTCATTTTACAGGTTCTCGACCAAGAGTTTAGCTTCAAAGATGTTCTGTATTTGTTATTACTTGCACATAAAATATAAACCAGCATAAAATATTAATCACTTTCCAAATTATTAAGGGCTCCACATTTCCTTCACTGTGATAAACTTTGCAGATCAATAACTCATTGAAACATTGCTGCAATGCAAGGAGGGCCTCTTTTGTGGTGTAGATAAGCTCAACTTCATTGGAGCTCACTGTTCTCTTAGGTGGAAAAGTTACATTGGCGTCTTTGATTAGCCACTTGTGAAACAAGCTTGTGTTTTCTTTGGGCAAAATCAACCTGAAAGAGCAGAAGATTAGATTAGAGGTGATGAAGAGTTCTTTTTTATATACCATGGATAATACTTAGTATTTTTAAGATACACTCTTTAAATAAAACTGTCTTGTCCAAGTATTACTAATAATACTAATAATAATAGTAACTATTCTATGACCTAATGTAATTTATTTATTCAGTGTTATTGTCTAATAAAAGAGAAAACCAGAAATCCTAAGGCTGTATAAACTACTAATTAACATGGATGCCATATATGGTTTTGATATTTTCCTTTTTTAGGTTAGAATGTTTATGAACCATGCAGATTTTGTCTAATGTGCAACTTCAAACACATTTTTGAGTTTAGGAATGTTTTTTTCAGTAATCCACACTATTCCAGGTCCTGCATAAAAGTTCAAATATAAGCAGGTGTCTATGTTAATTTTCGGTCATATGTATTAAGTTATATGTTAACTATACACTGGCAGAGAAAGCGTTAATAGAAACAGTGGTTGTAGCCCCATGCTGAAGGGCCATTATGCTGTCTGCAGGTGTGTTTCCATCAGCTCTTTCTAATGTGCATTTTAAAGTATCGCAAAGAAAAAATCCCTCAAATCCACAAAAAAATAAAGCTTGCTTGAGGTGTTTTTTGGCTTTTGTGAAAAAGGGTTAATGAGCAGGCTATGGCTCTTGACCGAAAAAATTTGGCTTGTACCCTTCACGTTGGATAAGAGTTCCTGCCTCAAATGTAGGAGTTCATGTATCTTGGGGTCCTGTTCACAAGTAAGGGGAGAATGGAGCAGGAGATCAATGGACCGATCGGTGCGGCTGCTGCTATAATGCAGATGCTGCTCTGGTCTGTCATGGTGAAGATGGAAAAGGCAAAGCTCTCAATTTACCGGTTTACGTTCCTACCCTCACCTATGGTCATGATATCTGGATTGTCACTGAAAGAACGAGATCTGGGATAAAAGCGGACAAAATTTGCTTTCTCCGCAGGGTGGCTGGGAGCTACCTCAGAGATAGGGTGAGGAGCTCGGTTGTTCAAGAGAGGCTCAGAGTAGAGCTGTATCTCCTTCATATTGAGAGGAGACAGCTGAGGTGGCTCGGACATTTATCTGAGGAAAGGGAAGTCTGGGAGTCTCTGCTGAGACTGCTGCCCCCTGCGACATTGTTAATGCGCAAAACCAGAAATGGAAGCGCTTCTACCGCTCTTTTACTTTACCTCACATGACTGATCTGCTGTTTCTGCTGTCGGTGTCTTCCTGTATTTTTCCATTATGCACGTAAACATGTCTGGAAGCAACATCATCATTACTAGCTAACCTGCTAACATAAGAAAAGGTTGCCCGATAGCAACACATTCATTAGAACTTTCTTCCATTACTGATCTGTGGTCCGTGCTAGGTTGCAGCCTCTACTTCCTATTTATTACAGCCATGCATAACGATATAATGTGGACAATGTATTTATGATGACATAACGCTTTGCAGTGTTTGGTTACCTTGCTTTAAACGACATTAAAACACCATAAATTTGCATTTCCATTTTGTGAAAAATTCTAATTTCAGTTAGATGGAAACATAGCTACCGTGTTTCCCCGAAAGTAAGACAGTGTCTTACTTTCTTTTTATCCCCAAAAGCACCACTATGTCTTACTTTCGGTGTATGTCTTATATTGGAAAAAAAAATGTCGAATTTTAACCGTATTTTAATGAGGAG
>JAUZNJ010031570.1:0-14155 GCA_034780135.1 Jordanella pulchra | reverse complement strand
CCATACGTCACCGCGCCGTCCCCTGCACTTGTCACTGCCGCCTCCTGCTTAAAATACGGTAATGCACACGGTTAAAACAAAAAATTCGACAATTTTTTTCCAATATAAGACATACCCCGAAAGAAAGACATAATGGGGCTTTTGGGGGTAAAAAGAAAGTAAGACACCGTCTTACTTTCTTTTTACTTTCTTTTCTTTTTACTTTTCTTTTGACACCGTCTTACTTTCTTTTTACTTTCTTTTCTTTTTACTTTTCTTTTGACACCGTCTTACTTTCGGGGAAACACGGTATTAAACTGCATTTATAATATTCACCACTGTTTGTCACCATTTCCCTCTGAGCATGAAGCAGCCAGATTGCTTGAACTCATAATGAATCACAGGATACCCAAGGCTTTGATACACGGGACCCATCCTTCAAAATGGCCTAAAAGAAAGCTGCATTCGACGGCCGCATACGAAAGAGTCTTCCAAACCAAACAGGCCACAGCGCCACGCTATTGGGTAATCTGGCCTTCGTAGGACACAGCCAACAAATCCGGACACGGTGACGGTTCTGTATATGCCAACTAATGAGCTACCATTTGACCTAGGTGTGCTGCAAGAGATAACTAAAACATCCAGGATACCTGTTCTAAAGGATGAACTTGAACTTCGTGAACTTCGGCAACCGCGTAGTGCTAAGCTGAGCCAAAAGGAATGAGTAACTAGTAGCTTCCTAGCAATGTCGTGGAGTCGAAAGTACAATAGTTGACCTTGAAATGTAGTGGAATAAAAGTTATAAATACTCCCTGAAAAAAATACTCAGATACTTAAATATAGTAATCAAGAAAATGTTTGTTTGTTGCTTTCCACCACTGGTATTCTTAGTGCATCATAAAGTGCCCTCCGCAATTATTGGCACCCCTGTGTAAGATGTGGTCGAGGACTTAAAAAAAATCTCCTTTTCTTTTAAACAACAATGAAGAACCCAAATTCAAAAAAAGAGAAAAATCCAACCTTTTATTTAAGTACATTACTTTGGTGGTAAAAATAAAATCACTCATTTAAAAAAAAAAACACTTGAAATCATGTGTCCAACAATTATTGGCACCCCTGATGTTAATACTTTGTACAGCCCCCTTTTGCTAACAAGATGGCACTAAATCTCCTCCTATAACATTTGACAAGATTGGAGAACACAGAGAGAGGGATCTTTGACCGTTCTTCTTTGCACAATCTTTCTAGATCATCCAGTGTCCTGGGTCCTCTCCTCTTTAGCTCACCCACAGGTTTTTGATTCGATTGAGGTCTGGGGACTGAGATCCCCCATGGGGGGACCATGATTTTGTGACTGCTGAACCATTTTTATGTAGATTTTGCCACATGTTTCGGATCATTATCCTGCTGAAAGACCCAATGCTTTTTAGCAGAGGCCATCAGGGTTTCATTTAAAATGTTCTGATATTTCAAAGTGTTCATGATGCCATGCACCCTAACAAGGTTCCCAGGGCCTTTGGAGGAGAAACAGGCCCACAGCATTACAGATCCTCCACCATACTTCACCGTGGGCGTGAGGTGCTTTTCGGGATACTCATCTTTTGTTTTACGCCAGACCCACTTAGGGCCTTTGTTGCTAAAAAGCTAAACCTTAGTCTCATCTGACCAAAGCACACGGTCCCAGTTGAAGTCCCAGTGTAGCTTAGCAAACTCCAGACGTTTACGTTTGTGAGTTTTGGTGAGAAAAGGCTTTTTCCTTGCATGCCTTCCAAACAGCTTGATGGCATGTAGAGCGTCTGATGGTTGTTTCAGAGACTTTGTGACCCCAAGACTCCACTCTTTGTTGCAGTTCTGCGACAATAAGCGTAGGACTGTTTTTAACTTCTCTTACCATCCTCCTCACATGCGTTGGGACCTCTTCAGCCTTGTTTGTCACTGTTCCAGTTGTTTAAAACTTCTCAATGATTCCTCTGACTGTAGAAACAGGCAAGTTAAGGTAAGTGGCTATTTCGTAACCATTGCCTGACTTGAAGGTCGACGCACATCAGCCTTACTTGAATCGTGTGTTCTCTTGTCTTTGCCAAGCTGACTGATTGGTAATAGAATTAGGCCTCTGCGTCACGTCAGGGAAACAGGAAGTCATGAATTACTAATTAAAAGTTCCTACATACCCTGACCAACTTTAGCAACTACAGAAAAATACATTTAAAGGAAATCAATTACATTTTTCAGTGGAATTGTTAGGGGTGCCAATAATTGTGGGACACTTGATTTCATGTTTTTTATTCTCTAAATGTGATTTTATTTTTACCACCAAAGTAATGTACTTAAATAAAAGGTTGGATTTTTCTCATTTTTTACATTTGGGTTCTTTATTTAAAAAAAAAAGGAGAATTTTTTTTAAGTCTTCGACCACATCTTAAACAAGGGTGCCAATAATTGCGGAGGGCACTGTATATGTTAAGTGATAGCTAGATTAGGGTTTGCTGAGGACTATAAAAATAGAATTATACTGATATGAGCAGTTTTATTTAAAATACAGACACATAAACTCCATGAGCATTTGGAATATTTTATGCATGCAGATTTATTACCATTGAAGCCCTCTTATGTCACAAGCAGGAGTACATACTCCTTCTCTGCACTCTCTTGCTTTTTATGTGCCTGTAGATTCTGTCCTAACTGCGTGTGGATCTGTTTCTGTGCACTAATGTCACCATTTGTCACTTTGAGGGTGGAACCAACCTGAGAAAGTAAACCACCTGGTATTGGCTACTTTTTAGGACAGACGGTACAGTTATCATCCTAACTACAGATGGAAATGTTAGCAAAGCATCTCTAGGCTAATCGCTGTTCACTTAAAGACAAAAAAATTGATTAAGCAAAGTTAAGTGATTAAGTTTAATAGTACTTTGAAAAGCACTTTGAAATGCCTTGATGCTGAAATGTGCTATACAAATAAAATTTGTATTGCACAATTTGTATAGCATAAAATTTGATTGATTGATTGATAATAGCCATGAATTTGCTCTGACTGCTGTAGCCATATGTTCTAAAAAGATATTTAAATTTGGCACTTTATACTCTAACGGTAGCTTCACTTTTTATGTGAAACAAAGTGAGGCGAATGAACTCTCATAGCTGAACACAAACATTAACATTTCTAATCAGTTTGCTGCCATTGTAAAGATTTGCTTACACTGAATGCGACGTTCACAGTTGGAGCGAAGGAGGGTGACTCTGGAGTGTTGGGAAGCAAAGGTAGGAACTGTAGCAAAGCACATTGACTCGAATTTGACAAAATTACATCACTGCCAAGCCTGCAAAGAAGGTAAAATGACATTTACTGTAGTTCAAAAATCGGAACTTTTCTTTGTATTCCCATCATGAAACCCAATCAGACACTATATGTGGATGTGACCTAAAGCGAAGGAAGCGTTGAAGACATGCTTTTAAAAATCAGAATGGAAGAGAAAATAATGTTGACAAAGGCTGAAGTTGGAAAATGCTCTGAACAGAAAATGCTTTTAAAAAACCTGTTTTAATTTAGCCCTAGGAATGTTTTTTTGTGTCATCCCACCTCCAGTGCAGTCCCTGGCCAGCCACCGCCTCTCCGGCACTGTGCTGCTCTGTCCGCCCGACAGACTTCTCTGATGTACCACTGTCCTCCTTCCTTCTCCCACAGTTAGCCTCGAAACTAGCCCCGGCCAAGAACCGCTGCTCCCTGCTCCCTGGCAGATTTCTCTAATGTACTGCGTCCTCCCAGCCAGCCGCAGCTTCTCCCACGCCTTCAGCACTGTCTGCCTGGCGGACTCATCAGATCTATCACTGTGCTCCTTTGGTCATCCACAGATAGCCTCTTTAGCTAGCCCTGGCAAGCCTCAGCCTCTCGCCGCTCTGGTGCTGTTTCTTCAACGGTCCTCTCCAATCTACCGCTGTGCTCCACCACTCTCCTCTCGAGCAAGTACTGGCAAGCCGCCATTTCTCCCTGCCCCTGGTGCCCTATCTGCCTAGCTGGTTTCTCCTGTCTACTGCTGTCCTCCTCCGATCCCCATGTGTTACCTTACCTCCAGATTGGGCAGGGCTAGCTGACTCAACGCAGTTCTGGGGCTCTCACTACCGGTGCTTTCGCACTGAATTCCCGTTGCTGCTGTCTGAGCTCCTGAACACTGTCTCACCTTTCCTCTGTTGCCTGGGTAATTAGTCCCCTCCAAATAGGGACAGCAGGGACTGAGTCACAAATGGGCAGAAGTACCACTGAAAACAACAATCATCCAGACGTAGCTTCTGGTGAACCATGTGATGCTGACGCCTTTGTTCGACTATTAAAAGTAAAAGAAGGCTTGTGACTTTCTCAGTAGAATCCCCATCCGCCATGTTGAGGTGAAACCAAAACTTGATGACATAGTGAAGCCTTCAACATCCTGTGCAAATTAGCTTGCAAGGTGAATTTCAAGGCAGCAAGAGCAGACAAAAATGGTGAAATTTTCACAGCATTTGAGTTAGGTGTAATGTACCATAAATCACTTTTTTTGTTTTGTGTCCAGCATTGTGTTTATAAAATTGTGATTTGATGACAGAGGGGGATGTTGGATATGAATTAAGAATTATACTCTTGAAGAGAACAGCTTTAGCCTAATTTGCTAACAATACCGTCCGCAACTAGGAAGAAAATATTGTCTCAAAAGATGGGATTTTCTGAAAGTTAGCCATTTACTTTCTCAGGTTGGTTCCACCCTGAAAAAACATGTTTAACATGGTTTTAGGCAAAATTGTAGCTTTGCTAAAATCAAATATCTGCTCCACTGTCTTTCAGCAGCTGTCCAGGGTTTTTTCCACAATTGTCTCCTGGAGAAGGGACCTAATTTTTGACACATTGTGTTAAACATACCTCTGAGTTTACTCTGTAGAAATTAAACACCAGATTTAGTCATAGTATTGTTAATATTATGTAATGTCAATATTAATAACTTTTTTGTGCTTCTCAGCAAATCTATGCTGAAATTAAAGATAAGCTTCAAAACAAGATAACTATTTTTAGTGTCTTAGAAGGGTATATTTGGAGATAACTAATTTACTTGGTAAATTGGTAAAACATAGTACCACAGCTGAAAACCAAGGATTACAAAAAACAAAAGAAAAATGTTTTTGCCTAATATTTCCACAAAAGTGATATGTTTATTTATTAATTTTTTAATTTTATTTTATCACAGCCGTTAAGCACTTATATTTTCCTTAAAAACATCAATTTTCTTTAGCTCTTTAAACGTACTCAAAACGCAGTACTTACATCATGTGCTAAATTTGTGAGTCATCATCTAGATGCTAATGATCATATTTTTTCCTTTTTGTCTTTCTTTTAGAATCTAATTGTGTTGTCACTCCCCCTGCCGGTCTAACATGGACACAGCAGCTCTCTCCTCACCTCCAAAGGAACAAGCAGGTAACAAAAGCTCCTCAATTCCAGGCTGACTTTGATTGTTATCCAGATTTAGTACATATACACATGCACTTACACAAGTAAACACACAGTGTCTGCAGAAATTATTAGGTGAATTAGTATTTTGATCACATCCTCCTCTTTTTACATGTTGTTCTACTCCAAGCTGTTTAGACTTGAAAGCCAACTACCAATTAACTAAATCAGGTGATGTGCATCTCTGATGACGAGGAGTGTGATCTAATGACCCCAACACCCTAGGGGTGAGCTTAATTACTAGGCAACTTCCTTTCCTTTGGCAAAATGGGTGAGAGAGAGATTTGACGGAATCTGAAAATTTAAAAATTGTGAGAAGTCTTGCAGAGGGATGCAGCAGTCTTGAAATTGCCACACTTTTAAAGCCTGATCACAGAACAATCAAGAGGTTCATGGCAAAACGCAAACAGGGTTTCAAGAAGCATTTTGAAGAAAAGGGAGCAAAATAACTGCCCACGAATTGAGGAAAATCAAGCGGGAAGCTGCCAAGATGCCATTTGCCACCAGTTTTGCCATATTTTAGAGCTGCAATATTGGAGGATCAAAAAGCCCGAGGTGTGTGATACTCGGGGACATGGCCAAGGTAAGGAAGGCTGAAAAACAACCACCTTCAAACAACAAATATAGGATAAAATGTCAAGACTGGTCCAAGAAATATCTTTAGACTGATTTTTCTAAGGTTTTCTGGAGTGATGTAATGAGAGTGACTCTTGATGAGCCAGATGGACCCCAGGCTGGATCAGTAAAGGACAGAGAGCTCCACTCAGACACCAGCAAGGTGGCGGTGTGGTTCTAGTTGAGCTGGTATCATCAAAGATGAACTTTTGGGACCTTTTCGGGTTGAGGAAGGAGTGAAACTCAACTCCCAGACCTACTGCCAGTTTCTGGAAGACGTCTTCTTCAAGCAGCGGTACAGGGAGAAGTCTGTATTGTTCAAGAAAAACACAATCTTGATTCAGGACAGTCCACCATCATATGCAACCAAATACTCAACAGCATGACTGGCCACCTTGTTCCCCTGATCTGTACCCTATAGAGAACCTGTGGTCTCTCATAAAACGTGAGATCTTCAGGGAGGGAAAACAGTCCAGCTCTCTGAACAGAGTCTGGGAGGCTGTGGTGCTGCTGCAGCAATGTTGATCAGAAACAGATCAAGCAACTGACAGAATCTATGGGTGGAAGGCTTTGGAGTGTCATCGTAAAGAAAGGTGGATATATTGGTCACAGATTTCTTTTTGGTTTTAATGTCAGAAATGTTTATTTCTAAATGTTGTGGTGTTATATTGGTTTGGTGAAAATGAACAAGTAAGATGGGCATATATTTGGTTTTTACCAAGTTGCCTAATCATTCTGCATCGTAATAGTTAAAACGGATATCCTCCTTAGAAAGTCAAATCCCACTCCAACTTCCAAAGATATTAAGCTTTGATATTTATGAGTCTTTTGTGTTGCCTTAGAACACAGCTGTTGTTCAATAATAAAAGGAATCCTCTCAAATAAAACTTGCCTTGTAATTTTGCACACATTGTATTTGAAATCAGCATGTACCATCCTCATATAAAGTGTGTGCAGAACATGCAAGATTTAAAATGGTTTTTAGTGTGGTTCTTGATACTCACCATGTTTTAAATGCGTCCAGCTCCAGGATACTTTGGTGCAGAGGGAGGAGGAACTTGCCAGGCTGCAGGAGGAGAACAACAAACTAAGAGGATTTCTCAATTCCTCTTTTGTGAGAAACCTTCAGGAAAAGGCTAAGGTGAGGGTACCATCAAATTCAAACTGCCAAACAGGACTGTACTGGATTCAGACTGGTATTATTGGAGACATAAAATATGTTAAGAGGCTTTTGGAGGTTTGGATTCCCAGTCTACATGTGTTCTGCCGATCTTAATTAGGGATGTAACCATGTCAAGTGGGGCATGCTGCTCTGGGTTCAGCAGAATTGTATAGATGGGTTGTTTTTAAGGACTCTAGGGTCTCATATTTATATGGAGCTTCAGGAAATAAGGGTGGGTTGAGGTTTCAAGCTTTTCAAGTCATTGGGCAAGAGACACTTTGACCACCTCGCCTGCTGTCTGTGGTCAGAGGACCCGGTGGCACCAATATATGGCAGCCTCCTCTGTCACTCCGCCCCAAGGCAGCTGTGGCTACAGAGAAAGTTACCACCATCAGCTTGTGAATGACTACATGAAGTTTAAAGCACTCTGGAGTCCTTCGACTAGATAAAGTTGTACAAATACAGGCTGTTTCATATGTTCTTTTTGCAGATTGTGAAGTTCAATTCATTTTATTGCGCCAATTCACAACATGTCATCACAGGGCACTTTACAAAGAGAATTCAATGAGATCATTCAGTCAGGTTGGTAATTTCTAAATGTAAGGAAAACTAGCTAAACCAAGTGTGAAGTCATTGACTTTGCAGGATTTCTTCCTCCTGGATGTGCATGTGGTGACAATAGACATTTACTTGCATTATGTTGTCAATTCTACGGCAATCTCTCACACTGAGCATGCAGTGGTTAGTGCGCACGACCCATGTACGGAGGCCTTAGTCCTCGACGCGGGCGACCCAGGTTCGAATCCGGCTTGTGGTCCTTTCCCGCATGTCTCTCCCCCCCTCTCATACCCCCTTTCCTGTCAACCTACTGTCAGGAAAATGAGCCACGAGTGCCGTAAAAAGCTCAAAAAAAAACAAAAAAAAAAAAAAACGGAAGCACTGATCCATGGAAAAATAACTGTAAAGTGGTTCCATATATGGCTTTGTCTTGGAGAGAAACAGTTAGCTAATTATCTATGAGCTCGTTTTATATACACAGTAAAACTGATTCCATAGTTACAGCATATATGAGAGGGAAACAGGACTAAACACTTAAAAACAGGCCCAACTTTATCATCTATAATAAAAGATGTTGATGGCAGCAGTCCAGCTGATATTTCTCTCCCGGATGAAGTCCCAACCAAACGGGGACAGATGAAGCTAGTGTGATGAGTAAAAGCAGAGAGAACATATAAATTGGGGTGGAACCAACAAATAATGCAGAATTGGAGGATAGAAGTAAAATTAAGTAGAATGTCTTCAAGGCAAAACTACAGAGATGGCTCAGGATAACCTGAGCCACTCTAACTTCAATTCAGTTTATTTTCAAGAGCGCCAGTTCACATCACGTCATCTCAAGGCACTTTACAGATACGAATCAATCAAATCACACAGTTGGATTAGTTAAAAGTTTTCTATCTAAGGTAAAACCAACTGATTGCATCAACTCACTGATTCAACAGGAATCCCTCACACCAAACATACATGTAGCGACAGTGGAGAGGAAAAACTCTCTTTTAACAGGAAGAAACCTCGAGCAGAACCAGGCTCAGTGAGAGCTGCCATCTGCTGAGAAAGTCTGGGGTTCAAGGAGACTTTATATATACTACATATACTAAAAGCTTTATCAATAAGAAACGTTTTAAGCCCAGCCTTTCAAGTGGACAGGGTGTCTGCCTCACATACTTAAACTGTGAAAAAACAGGTACATTTGCAAAATGTGAAAAATGTGCAAAACTTTGTGCTGAAATATGTTTAATAAATCAAAAAGTGTAATAGATACAGAAAATTTTTTAGATTTTATGCCTGGATTTTATGTGACCGTGGTAGCGATGTAAAAATGGACTTTGTTCTGAAAGATTTCAGTCTGAGGCCATGAAAGGCCAAAAAAGGCCATTTTAATGCACCTGAACAGCAGAGCTGAACAGCTATACAATTAATGATATTGAAACAATTCCTTCAATGTGAGTGCTAGAAATGTCTGAACGTAGTCTGTGCCATGTTTCATGTTCGTATATTAAACTTTTTAGGAGAGGCTATCGTTTAGGTTTTCTTGCTTTGATTTTTGGAAACTCTCCCATTGGATTTCTATTGAGGGAGTTTGGACTTCTTGGATTTCTTGGCCAGGTGACTGGAAGTCCCACACGAATGAGAGTTACATTTCCTGAATCCTGACAAAAAATTCCTATGTTTAATGTATAATTTGTATGGGTAGTTTAAAAATTCAGTGAGTAAGCAGAAGTTGTTTGCTAAGAATAAAATGTTTGTAAACGCTACAGTGTGCCATTCTAGCAGCATAAACATTGGTGAATAACTTCTTGATCAAACCGAAAATCTGTAAGAAAAAAAAAAAACAACTAAATATTAAAAAGTTTGAATCACTTAAGCAAAACTATAAAAGATAGCGAAAAGCTGAATTAAAGAGTAACAGCTGACGGTTGTGGAAACATTTTAAAGTTGACTAGTGTTTCTAACTGAAAGTATGAGGTTGTTAAAGGGCAAAATAGCAGATGGTTTGGCAGAATTTTTATAGAATCCAATTTTTAAATTTTTTTTTTTTTTTTTTTTTTTCATCCTGTCTGACGATGTGGCAATAAGAATATTTGTCTTGGTGCCAAACAGAGCCCAACAGATTTTTTTTTCACAAGTGGAGCAGTAGGGCTATCAGCATATTATTATGCTTGTTTTGTGCATTTAAACTGCTTTATTATAATTATACAGGGTGTTTTAAAGATTATATGGACACCGCAATGAAAGTAGAACAGGAAAGGTAGAACAGAAAAAAAGGAGAAAGGATGAAAGAAACTAGCGATAAAAGGGAGACAATGGTAAAAACAACTTCAGTCTGCTTCACCACCTGCAAAGACATACAACAAAGTAACACCTAGATACTGTCGCCGAAGCGTAAATAGCATTATTTAATCTCACATGTACTCTGTGTTGCCTGAAGATGACAATACGGGCTTTCTGTATGAAAGTCAATCTCTTAAGTGCCTGGAACCAAGTACCTGTCGTTGTTTGTGAAAAGTACAATTGTGCGTGTAAAGTTTATCCAAAGGACAAATGCTTAATAGTGGTTGTGGAGAGCCGAAGAGGCGCCCCGCGAGAGCGCAGAGTCCAGCACCGGGAGACGCAAAGCCCCAGATGCCCAAAGGGACCCCCAGAGCAAGGCGCCAAGGAGAGGCCCGACCCAGGAAATCCGACCCCCACCAAGGGAGGACCAGAGACAGCCCTGAGGAAGTCCCCCAGCCACCACAATGCCGGAGCCGTGGGACAAGACCGTGGGCTCCGCTGGCAGCCAGCCCCCCCACTGTGCACCTGGACCAGACCATCCCTAGAAAAAGTTCCCCCAGCACTGGAGCCCACATGCCTCCCTTACACCCGCCCATGCGCCACTCCCTCCATCCTCCCTTGGGGAGAGCAAAAGCGAAAGCCCCATCGCCAGCAGGCCACCCAGGCCCCGCAACAGCCCCCCGCCAAGACCACAGACCAGGCAGCTCGCTCTTCCTCCAGGCCCCAGACTCCAGGTGGCAGCCGGAAAACAGGGGTGTGAGAAGACCCTGATCCTCCCTATGCCTGCCCGAATGTGGTGTTGTTGCATGTTGTTCTCAGGTGTAATTAAAACTGGCAATACGAAGAGGGGTTGTCCAGCACCCCTCCAGAAGACAGGCGGTGCCAGTGCACCCCCCCAATCGACAACCCAGAACCCTCAATGTCTAAAATGTGAGAGGGGGTCGGGGGAACCGACCATGGTGAGGCTCATGAGATAAGCCCCCCCAGTGTGCCCTTGACACCCAGAAAGTGCCCTACATGGAAGTGTGTTGTGAAAATGTTGTAGATGGAAGTGTCTAAAGTGCAAAATAAAATTGGGGTGGGGGACATCATCAGAAGGTGGGGCCCTCCAATAAAGACACCCTCCTCAAAAACCTACATGTGTGATGGAGCAGACAGAGGGAGGAAACCGGGGATGGGGAGCTAAAGACGGGGGCGCTTATTTCACTCGCAGGGAGCCAGCTCCCCCACTGACTCCAACAGGCACCCCCGTTACCCGAGCAAACCCCCCCCCCCACCACACACACACACACACACACAGAGAGGAGGGCCCCACCAGTCGCACCATCCCGGAAGCCAGCCGGCCACCGGAGCCTGACAGGGAGTCAGTCCCGAAGCCCTTCCAAATTGCACAAAGTATGCAGAAGTAGTTATGGTCTAAAAAATATACGGAAGCAACCAGAAAAAGAAGACGGGATCTCAATAGTGTGAAAGCTTTACAAGCCTTCACACAATAAACAGTCTTCTTGCGGCTTCACCAGACATAATTTGAGGGCCTCAGCGAACCTTCAGGTCTGTGAGAGCTATAAATGGTGTGCACAATTAAAAATATCTTGTTTGTTAGGGTGCTAACAAGTAACAAGACAACCCTCTGAATCTCCCTTTTGTTATGTCGGTTGATCTATTCTATCATATTATGTCTCATATCATTGACTGATGTCAAAAGCCCTCAAAAGTTCTTTACTGTCTCGATCCCTGAACAATAATTCATTTAGGATTAGTTGGAGCTGAATGGACTGTTCTTCTATGTTTTATCTGAATCTGTGTCTCATCTTACCTCCATCACAGAAACTAACCTCAGACAGGAGGAGAAAGCTGAAGAGGAGCCTGAAGAACTTTGTTCATGAGCCATCCGAAACCTGCAGTCAATCCTTCTCCAAACAGATCACCAAGAGAGTCTGTAGAAACCTGACTGCTGAGTTCTGCTCCGACTCCTCCGAGGGGCCAGTCTGTTCAGAACCAAATCTGGATCTTTGGGTCCTGCGAACGTTAGGTTTGAAGGACAGAAACACCATAGATACATCAATTGAATCCCCCTCGGAGTGCCACTTCAGCGATCTGGTTTACGATGGCATCCACCCAATGCTGGCTGCAGAACACACACCCAACTTCTCTGTTGGCTCACCAGCCAACTTGTGTACACTGTCCTCTGTCCACAGCTACTGCCAAACTCCTGCAGAGAAGACAGACTATAGATCCTTTGAATCTGGCTATGCTGCCATGCCAACTCAGATCTGCTCAGGATCTCCAGGAAATTTCACTGCCACTATGCTGACTGAAGCTCAGTTAGACAGAACCAAGACCTGCTCTATCGGTGAAGTCCAACCGCTGCAGACAACCTCTAGAATGTTATCTTCCAACTGGTTTCCACATTCAGATTACTGGACTCTATCGGAAACTGACTGTTTCTCTCCTAATTCATCTTCCAGCTCAATACTTTGCAAATCTCAGCCCCCCTCTAGTGGCTGCAGCCCTACAAGTCAGCCTGATACATTGCAGCCCCCTAAATCTTCACAGAAACATCACAAAGGAACTGATTTGGCTTTCAGGATGTCCCTTAGCCCGTCCAGTAGTGTTAAGACTCACAGCTTTCCCCAGGGGCAAGCCTTCATCAGGAAGGACACAGGAGGTCGGTGGAACTTTACCTGGGTTCCTCGACAGGAGCCGCAACAAACCTAAAGGTTTCTCATCAAAAGAACGTAGAAAAACCCCAGTTTTTACCTGATTATTGTACTCCAACGTTCCTTGTGGTGAAGAAGAAAATACATTTTCTTCAAGACCTTTTAGACATCAGATAGCACTTAAGGTCCAGTAATTATGAAATTAACAGGAACAATAAACATCCTTCAGGTATGTTGAAGACTACAGATTTTGTAAAATAATTAGAAATAACCCTAACCAGGTTATATGTGACCCCAGTAAGTTTGTCTTTTAAAACCTCTAGTCAGCCGAAAAGCAACTAATTGCCAGAAATGTAGTCTCAATTCTGAGGTGCTTATTTATTTTACTTTGTTAAACTGCCAGTTCATAAACCAGTCAGCCAAAACAAATACAGCTGTAGGAAGGATCTACAGCAACTAAAACTGAGGAACAGAATAAAAAACGCAAAGAGAAGAAACTTGAAAAGATTTAAGAAGAGATAAATCAAAAGTGTTTCCAGTTTTGTCTCATTGGTTTATCCGTAAAATCCCATTAAACACTAAAGTTAATTTGTATGCAGTTTTAATTGATTTCTTTTGTAGCTGTATATATTTGTTTTTGGACGGGGGTTGTGGTCCAGCAGCTGTACCCTTCTTATTCATCTCTGCTGATACAGCAGAAATAAAAGCTTTCAGATTCATTAAATCTTGCAAAAACCTCAATGAATAACCATATTGAATCATAGAACATAAATGTACACATGGTTTACATTTAGAAACTTTAAATGCCATTTTTCAAAAGGGAAAAAAATGGGCCATAAATGCTAGCCCCCAATGAAAATGGTTTCTGATACAGTATGTGACTCTGTCCCTTAAGGTGCTTAATACACTCTGCCTTTCTGTGAATAAACAAGATAATTTGTCCTGTTTAAAACATGATTTTTGACAGTTTTTTTTACTATTGTATATGACTGAACAAATAAATTCTGTTTCAAGATGAAATGTGTTCAGTATTTGTTTAATGTTTTATTTGATCTCCACAAACTTAGAAAATTGAGTTTAGGTAACTGGACGTGTAGTTTTCTAGAAGACGTTTGGTCTCTCATCCAAGAAACTTCATCAGTTCTGACTGATGCAGGAGAAAACAGAGATAAATGTACTGTAGGTGTGTCCAAAAGTTATGTTAAGTTCTGGCCGGAAAAGGAGATTTTAGCCAAAGGTCTGAACTTTGCAGTTTCCCCTACTCAGATCCCCACAGTTGACCTCATCACAAGGAGCTCCACTCAGGCCCATCATCAGCAGCATCAACTCTGTCACAACATTGCTAAACATCTTGCTTCCATCCTCGCGCCTTTGGTCGGCAACACACCGCACCACATCTCAAACTCACAGGACTTCTCCAACAGAGTAAAG
>JAUZNJ010031569.1:0-39272 GCA_034780135.1 Jordanella pulchra | reverse complement strand
CACATATATATATATATATACATATATAAAAATGCCTCTTTCACGCTGTTTTATCGAATTTTGAGACCCGCCGGGATTATTTTCTATCAGAAACAAACTTCTTAGTTAAATAAAAAACAATTTACATCTAAATCTGTAAAACATTTCAATTAATTTGACCATGACTATGAATGGATGCTTTAAATTTGTATACAGCTTCCTGCTTCAGCATCAAAATTGGTTTAGAGATGAAGGAAAAGGGACAAGCATAAAACCTCTGGAAAATCTACAGTCGTCGAAAGGAAGACAGCTGAAATGGTAAAAGGGCCTGTGATCAAGTCCAAGGAGCTTTACACTACATCACTCATTCACGCTGATGTAGCTAAATCTAGCCTGAGGTTCACTAACAGAAGTGAGCACCACAGGGTCCTCTGACCAGCATCAGTCCCAAAGAACACAACAACTGAGAAAGATCAAGTGGGGTTCAAACCACCAATCAAAAGTAGGAGTAACAATAAGGAACAGCAATACCTGCAGGACATCTTTCTCAGAGCGGGTAAACAGTGTGTTGCGAGAGTTGTCAATTGCAATCTGTACAATGGGATCTAAGGAAACAAAGGGGGAATAAAAAAAGGCTCCAGACAAACATCTGCAGCTAATTTGACTTTACAAGGAAATGTGTCCCTTCCCCTCACCATCTTCAGAAAAGGAGAACTGGAGCACAGAGGGGATAAGGAAGGACAAAGAGCTCTTAGAGTGGTTAATTTTTCTGCAGCGTTGGCTGAGCCAACCCGCCTCCGCCTGGTAAGCTATCTCATAGAGACAGCCATCTTTCCCCGCCATGAAGATGCGTCCCAGGTCTGTAGAGGTGATGGACAGGATGTAGGTGTTGTCTGTCGGGATTGAGAAGAGGGGGTCTGGCAGCAGCTGCATCCCACCCGACATGCTATCGTTTAAACCTGTAAAAAGATAATTAACATGTTAACAGAGACTGGTACCAAAACCTAGTTTACGAGTAGCATTTTTAGTTTTACAAATCTATAAACCACAAAGACGAGACATGAACTGTGATAATGACAATAAAAGCAACATTCTGATATTTGAAAATCAAACGAACCACAAAGAGGACAGACTTACCAGCTTGGCTCTTAGGAAAGCTGAGTCCAAGGATTACTACATCCACAGAAGTGGCTAAAACCAGGAGGTAGTGGATGTGTGGCTGTAAAATACCTGAGAAGGAAACGGCAACAACTCAAGACCATTTCAAGAATGAAGAAGAAAAGAAAATGCTAATCATTTTGCAAACGCACCTTGTTTTGGTTTAACAAGACCCACAGCTAGAATTGTTTCAATGAGGCCGTCAAAGTAGGCCACGTCTCCCCTGCAAATAAAGCAGAAAGGAATAGCAGCTTTTATAAAAGAGCTCAGATGACATTTATTGAACACTAATTATACATTTTAAAGGCTCATTTAAATAATTTTAAATTGGTTTGTTCAATAATACCAACCCATCTTCATAATTCCACATGAAGATGTCGTTATCAATTGTCAGCCACGCTCGAGAGATCTCAGGGAAAACTCCCATCATGCAGTTAAATTGCATATCTACAAAATAGTTAAGCTGCAAATCGAAGCATTTCGAGAAAAAATAAATAAAAAAAATCAGAGACTAAAATGTTTTCTTTGATCTGAAAGACTTTAGCATCTGAAACACCAAGATAATATTTTTTCTAAAAGACTGAAAGGATACGGCTAAACTGCTCCACCAGCTCAGGCGGCAGGGGGACTCTTCGGACTGCGCTGAGTTCTGGTAGGTTTGGTATGCTGAGCAAACCGGGTCCCTGGAGAGGGTAGTCCATGTCGGCAACTCCAGAGAGGGACGGCATGTCTGGTAATAAATGAAGAGAAATCAAGAAGTAAGCATATATGTGCATCAAATTAGACCTAATAACAACCCAGTAATAAATAGTGCTGCACAATGTATCAAGCTACAATCATTAGCGCAACATCTCATGTGAAATATCACAATCACAAATAGGTGCTCGGACATAATAACTGATTTTATTTATCATGTGAGATGCATGTTTAATTAGAAAAGCAATGCAAATGGTTAGAAATTATTATCATAGAGCAGAAATTATGACAAAATTGCGAAAAATTCTATAAACATTTGGCCAGAATTTGTCAGATTAATTTAAAAAAATAGTCGACAGAATAAATCATCAACAAAATAGCCATCAGTTGCAGCCCGAGTTAGCATAAACAGCAGTAATGATGGAAAAGGACCATCGTTATATGAGATAGTATTATATCCAGTCATAGGTTTAGGATAGCTGGAGAACTTAACCAATGAAATAAACCTATCCCTGATTTTCACCACTTTACAGGAACAACGAATATGAGAAGGAGGATTTGTATAATTTGGTTGAACATTGTTTTCACTAGGGGTGCACCGATTGATCGACCTCAATTTCCCTAACTTTGGAAGATCAGTGATCAGCTGATACTTAAATATGAAACTGATCTTTTCCAGAAATCTTATCTACCTCTGCAAAGGTCTGAAAATCAATGCTCTAAACTTTGATTTATATTTGAGAGTAGTAATTTAAGTAGTAAGTTTTTGTATTGTTTCACAGTATTGATTAATGCCTTTTAGTGAGATAAAATTGAAATATTTAAGGTGTTTTGTGATCTTACAACTACTGACAGTGTCGGTTCGGGGGGGGGGGGGGTGAATATCTGTATTTATCAAAACTGGAATCGGCATATCAGTTTTTTTTAAAGATCGGTAATCAGCTAGAAACCTGCAATCGGTGAATCGCTACATTACATTAAAGCAAAAAAAAAAAAATATGACTGAAGGGATGATGAAATGGTTTCAGAGCAGTTATTTTGTATGAAGGTAATCCCAATATAAATATTTTTTTCACTTCCCAGTCCCTCCCATTTTTGTTGCCATCTGGTTTTAGAGGTGAAATTAGTTGAGTGATCCTCTGGATCAGACTTACTGTGTGAAGGGACGCCAAGCAGCTCGGACATGTCCGGAAAACAGCGGTCATCTTGCAAGTGTCTGTCTATCAACCGGGCAGAGTTATCCAGCGCCTCGGCAAGCGCAGCAGCGGGACTACCGACTCCAGCGGCGGACGGCATAGCTGGAAAAACCACCGCTGACTTACCTTAGATTTTAACAGATATGCCCGAATGAATACAACTTTATTCAGAGGGTAAAAGTTGGCTAAGACTAGCAACTAAAGCCGGTTAGCTATCTGCTACAGATATAACAGCAACATTTAGCATGCAGGCTAACACTTAGCTTAATGTTACATTAAGTGGAGTTTCTAAATAAATTAGCATGTTTACCAAGCTGCAAAAGCTCTGGGCGGTTGTGCCTTTGGTAACTGAGATGTTTTGTTGAATCTAATATCCTGCAGATTTAAACAAAAACATCCAACACACCGTAGTAACCAACAACCCGCCAACCTCATGCGCGGAAGCTGTCTTCTTTGCTTTTTCAGCGAGTTGCCGCTTGACACCAAGATACGCTAATAGTGCTGCCCCCTACTGGTCTGAATGATCAAATGGTCCCAAGAAATTTTAGTGTTTAGTTGAAGATTATATTAAACATCCATCCATCTTCTCCCGCTTAATCCATCAGGGTCGCGGTTGGGCTGGTGCCTATCTTCGGCAGACTGTGGGCGTAAGGCGGGCTACACCCAGAACAGGACGCCAGTCTGTCGCAGGGCAAGAATATTAAACATTTTTATGAAAAAGCGAACAAAATGGAATTGGAATTATCTGTAATCAGTGCTTATAGGTGAAATATTTTTTGCAGTTAGTTATTAAAAGCTCTTGTTCAATTCTTTTGATGAAATCTTTAGATTGTTACAGACATTTCAACATTTTTAAACCTGTATTTGGAATTAGTTTTTCTATAACTATAACAGATGCCTTAACCCAGCACAAAAACCACGTTTCTACAAATACCACACTTTAATCTTTTGTTTCGGTTCTACATCTCCATTAGAAAACAACACCAAAAAACACTAAATGGTAATGATAACATTTTTTTGACAATGCAAAATGGCGTTTTAGCTCTAGAAGGGTGCTGAAAAATCTGGCCTAAAATAGATGATGAACTGAAGGTAGATGCTGTAAAGATATCAATAGGTACATTGTCATGCAAATACAACAAGTTCATCTTTATATTATTTCATGCTAGAAAGTATAAAAAAATCAAGCTTTGTTGGAAAAAAAATTGTATTTTTATAGCTAATTCCAAACGATACAGAGAACATGCCATACAACTACGCTGATGTGTTAAACTAAGCCAGTAAACACCTAACATCTAAATGACAACTTCTGTTGTCAGAAAATTACTAAGGAGAAAACTACAGCAAGTGTGACTAAACAGCACAATCAGCTTAGCAAGCACATACCAACCATTAAAGATCATCTACATGATGTATATGTGTAAAAGAACCTTACTCTCACGGTTAAGCAATAGTGAAGGATCTGTGATGCTGTGGGTTAATCTCTCCTTCATAGACTTGGGGAGAGAATCATTAGAGGTAATCACTATCCAAACCTTTAAATGTCATATTTCAAATACAAGTTTATCTTTCAACCAAGGAACGTTTAAATATGTAATTGTTTTGGTCTTTCAGAAGGTTAATGATAAAAAAAAAATCTGGTTAAATCAGTACAATAACAAGGTACTAGACATTTTACAAATATTAGTTCCATTGCCTCTTAGGGTGGAGAGTGAGGTAGTTCACCGTCATTTTTAAAGCAGAAACACGGCAGACATTGAGTATTTTCTCTGAATTGTAATATTTTGTAAAACCTTAATAGCAAACTTTCTGCAGGTAACAACTTTCTTTTTGTTTTGTTTTTTTGCAGATTATCTGTGGAAAAATCGTAAACTTTCAAAAGGTTCGATATTATTTTTTTTTTTTTCTACTAGGATCATAACAATATGAGAAATATCCCATGTTTAAAAATACTCTTTTTTTGCCCTTAGTTACTTGCACAATGGACAGTTATTGTGAAATAAAACCAAGAGAACTGTAGGGTTGATCAGAATAAGAGGGACTTTTAATTTGTAATCTTAATCTCCAATTATACAGGGGGATACCTTCTATTAGTCACTATTCAGAATGGGAAAGACAGGAGAAAATGTCTTTGAAGTAAACCAGATGTATTTTCTGTGACAGTTAGGGTAAGTTGTAAAAGTTGACCAATTAAAGAGCTGCATTATGAAGATTAATGTCACTGTGAATACTTTATACACGTCCTAAACAGAGCTAACCACATGTCTAAGGCTGGATTTTAAAACTAGTCTTGCTGTTTTTAAAATCCAGCTTTAAAGAAGTCCTAGCATATAAACACCAGGAGATCAGTCGTTTGAGAATAGTCTTAGGAAAAAAAAGGTAAACATTTTTTTTTATGAAAAAAATGAATGCAAGAATTTAACAAAGAAATAAGAAAAGTTTATTGCAGTAGAAGCTCCACCAGAGGAGCGGTGGATAACTTTATTGTTTCCCTGTGCTATTTTCAAACTGAACCTACTGAATATTAAAACACTGTTAGCACAGATACTGCACCAGTTTCCTCATAAATAGGTCATGTCAAACAGACTCTATAACACAGATGGAGCTAAACAGCATTTCTTTATAACAAGACATTAAAATTTGCTGGACATCAAGTAAATAAATTCATCTGGATCTAGTTATAATTCCAAAAAAACACTTTATTAAGAACATCATCAATACACTAACTTCCAACATTCAGTTTGTTTTTTTTTTGTTTGTTTGTTTGTTTTTATACAGAATTATGTTCAGATATAAACATGTTTTGTTTTGTTTTTTTAATTAAACTATGATACAGCGGGAGTAAAAATCAAACATCCAAGTTGCTGCACAACAGCGAAGGGACTCCCACACAATGTTTTCACAAACATTTTCTTCTCCATTTTTTTTTCTTTTGTTAACTTAAAACATTGGTATTTTGACAAAAGATTTCCTCCACCAGAGCCTTAAATCTAAACACGTGAACGTTCTCTGTGTAGGTAACATAGCAGATCCATGGATTATAGCTGTGAGGGAACATCTGTTATTAACTCTTCGTCCCGTCCCTGGACGCGTACAGCGCCCGTAACGTCTGTGCCACTTTGTTTGTGAGCTTCTGTCCGCTTGTCAAGGAGATTTTCTTGTAAATAATGTCCGACTCCTTGATGTTGTCGACCCAAGGCACCTTTTTGCGACCGTCCCGTTTCTTCGCCACGGCCCAAGGTCCAGAGTAAGATCCCGTCATCCAGTGTATACTGTAGCCGCTCCTGGTCTTTTGGATGATCTTGGCGATCTGCGGTCTGTCCTTGTATTTGGGGCGACAGATGGCAACTATGTCCATTGCCTCCACCATCTGACCAGTGTCCTCAGCAGAATCCACATCTTTTCTTGGTTTTCGCTGTGGATTTGAACAAAAACAGTTAATTGCTGCATTTTAATGCATCATCTTATGGCTCTTTTGGTTTCAAGAGTCACATAATTTTAGTTCTAATTGGTCGCCATGATCAGTTGTTGGTCTTTTTTTTTTTACACTTTTTTTATTAAGTTCTATAAATCTACTTAAAACAAGCTAACCCTATGTGGGAAAGGTAACTGTCTCCTTCTTAAATCATGAAGAAACTGCATTTCACTTGTCATACAAAAGCCTGTTTGTCAACATGAGAACTGGTTTGTTTGAAAATGAGCTTAATGGAACCAGAATTATTTTTAAAATAGTATTAGAATCAAGTCAAAAACATTTGCACTATTCTCACCGCAGGAGGGTCTTCATCTTCACTCTCCTCATCTTCTGTGTCCACTGGAGCGGTGTGGTTACTGTGGTTGTGATTTTGTGGTTTTGGGCCCTTCAGCAGCGAATTGATGGCTTTGTTTCTGGCGTTAGCATTTGCTTCACCCCCATCTTCATCCTCTTCATCACGGTCCAAGTGCTCCATTAGCACCTTGAACTACGAGAAGGAAAAAAAAAAAAGCAGAACAATTCTTCTACCTCTCTGATAATAAGTTTCTTTTATTTCAAGAATGTTACAAAAATAACATTCTAACAGATATTTGGAAACAAAATATATAAAAAAAGTACTTACATCCAAAAACTGTTTGACGATATTCCTCTTAGTTTCATAGCTGAGCTCTCTGTTGGCTACATCATTCTTCAGGTATTCAAGAGTCTGTCGAGGGTTGAAGTTCACCTTAGATTTCCTGTTTACTGCCTTGTCATAAACTTTGGCGGACTCCGTCGGTGAGTACTTCTGGATTTTGCTATAAAACAAGCCAAACGTCCACTTTCATGTAAAACAGGTTCATGGAGGATTTGCACCAAGGTCTCTCTGAGGCAACCTACCTGTCGGAAAAACCATACAGATTTTTTAGGTGCTGCTTGAGCACCAGCAGCAGCAGGATTCCCTGTGAGGCGCTGGCAAATTCCAGCAGAGGGGCGGGGTTTTCAGGCAGACGGTCCATCACTGCGTCTTCGTCGTCCAGATCCGAGTCCGAGTCATTGCCTCCAGGCTTCTTACGCTTGTGGACTTCCTCCTCATCTTCATCGCTGCTGCTGCTGCTGCTGCTACTGCTGCTGCTGGATGTGCTGCTGCTCTTCTCATCTTCCTCATCAGAACTGTATTTCCTTTTACGATGATGCTTCTTTTTTCTCTTCTTTGTCTTCACCTTCTTCTCATGTCGTACGGGCTCTTTCCTTAAACACTACGGAAGCGAAAAAAAAAAAACAGTCACTGATGTAACTTTAAGTTCATCACAATTTAATACTTAGTAACACAAATTGAAGCTTTTACTGTTAACTGCTTGTAACAATCTTTTGATATTTTAGCTTCTTACAAAGTTTAAATGCCTGCTGTTGTGGTTTTTATCTACACACGTTTATAAATCAAAAAGTGCATTTTGCACAACTTGATGATTAATGGAAACTCAGCTATTGTAACCCATTAGATCTGACTGGATCTTCCTAAATCTGTTGGCCCAGCATTTTAAGTTTCTCTTGTCCCAACTGGGGCAAAATATCTGTTGCAGTGACTGCAGCACCCATAGCTGCACTGACTCATGTAAAAACATGTCATATAATTAGAATCCCGACTGATATTTGATTGTACTTTACAATAACATAGTTTTCCAAGGTTTTTAATGGACTGATGTGAGCACGACATTAAAAAAATGTCGTGCGAAGATCTTTCTGCTGACAAAGCTATATAGAAACACAAAGAAAAATGTCCTATCACTCTATATCTTACCTCTTTGAAAGACTGAAGCAGGTTGCTGCCAGAGACAGACAGAGTAATGTCTATATGGTGCATGATGAAAAGAGGCTCCTCCTGTGTTTGGTAAGGAAAGTACGCCAGGTTGTCTGCTATGAAGAGCAGCATGTTTACCTCCGTTTTCTGCAGGTTACAAAAGAAAGAAACTCCTCAGAACCCACGTTTATCCTGTGAAATCAAGAGTCCAAAGAGGGCAGGTGGACTCACAGAGCTGTCATCAAACAGGTTGAGCAGGGAGATGAGGAAGGCCCGTCTGTGTTGTCTGTTCCCACGGACCATAGTGTAGAGATGTGAACAGAGAGCCGAGTCGGAGTCGTCGTGACGGAAACCACGGATCACCACGCGTTTACCTCGATTTATGGCCTGCTGGACCTGATAAGACATCTTCAACCCGGCGACAGCCTTCATCTGAGGAGGTAGACAGAGAGGAAGTTTTTAAACAACGTTCGCTTTGTTTACAATCCTTCCATTGAATTTTACTTTATCCATTTTAGTTCAAGCAATTTTTAAACATGGCTAAGAAAACTAGCCATTCTGTAATAAGTCTTTCATTATTTCTTTATGCTCCCTTTTTTTTCAAAAACTAATATTTGACATTTTTACATACTTTCTATCAATGATGACCTGCATTTACTTACATGAATGAATCCTGAATATTTTTTATCAATTTCCACTAGTTGTTGGTCTGCCTTGTTCTTCATGGTTGGCTCTGGATCTGTTCCCATGGCGATCAGGTAGGGGACACACTAGGCAGCACAGAGGGAAAAGGTTTTAATCCAGCTCTGTTTTAAAAAAACTAATACCAGCTAAATGTTCAGGGATCTTCTAGCCTGAGAGAAACTGCAAACACACCTGAACAGGGTGGATGAGGCCCTGACTCAGAGTCAGTGTGATGACGCTCAGGGCGAAGTGCCGCACAGTGGACTGTGAGTGGAAGAAGGACTCCAGCACCTGCTTGAGGTAAATCTGCATAATGGAGCTGCTCATGCCTGAGGAGATGTCTCCCATCTCCTTCAGATCTTCCTGCTTCGCCTGATTCTTCCCTGAACAAACAGCAACACCAGCAACAAATGAACTTAGAAACAAAAAGCCATGCAATTCTGAAAAGTGTGGAGTGCATTTGTGTTTCTCCATCTCGTCTAAATAACTGGCAGAAAAGAAAAGCAGAACAATTGTTTTTTTCTTGTCTCCAGATGTGTAAAGTGCACTGTTTCTGGAGGTCCTGCCTTTAGATTACACTGGTTGCATCATTGTAGCTCGGTCTGTCACATAAAGCCCTGATCAAACATTATGGAGTTTGAAGTTGTAACATGACTGCTGATACACTCACATTCCCGATCAGCCTCTTGCATCCGGGAGTCCTCCTCCTGCAGGTACGTTTGAAGGTTCTTCAGCACATGGATCTTCAGATTGACAGAGCTGCTCTCATCTGACAGCAAACTGATGTAAAGAACCTTTACATCTTGCACAAACATGAGTTCTGGATGCATGATGAACTGGAAGCCTGCACCAGAGAAAGGAAAGCATTGAAATGCAGACTACTTTAAAAGCAAGAGTCAACTGACTAGGTTAAAATATACCTAAACCAATCATGGCCTTGATCTGGACCTCTTCATCCTCATGGGTGGTAAAGTAGATTAGGAGCTCCAAAACCTTGTCCTTTATGATGATCTAAAAAACACCAGTAAGAACCATAAAACATGCTCTGCGACAGCTTCAGAAACTGTTATTAAAGATCTGGTGTTTACCTTGTTAGCTCCCTTGAACTCTTCTAGGTCAAAATCAAAGTGTCGACAAAGAGCCCCAACAGTGAACAACGAGCGCAGCAGAGTTGGCTTGTTAGCGGCCAGAGTGGAGCTGCTGGGGTCCTCCTGGTGCTGCGTTTTGAGTTTAGCCAGAGCTCCTGCAAGATAACACACTCGTTGAGAATAAATACAGCGTTCGGTCAGATCTGTCCATCTATACACAGCAGATTTACAACAAGGCACTTCTATATAGAACTATATTAAACATACATTTAATCCAATTATACGGGCAGGTTCAAAGTTAGCTACATGTATTTGAATTTCATCCTAGAAAGAAAACATCCTCTCATCAAGTTCATTTACTATTCGCCGTGTTGTTAACTTTACAGCAATTCCTAATACTGAGAATGCATGTGGTCACAGTGGAAAGGAAAACTCCCCTTTAATAGAAAAACAAAACCTTCAGTTGAACATAACTCAGTGTGAGCATCCATTATCAGTAATTATTAGGGGTTTAAGAAAACGAAACACACAGAACTGCAGGTCCAAGAGTTTGTTTTTTTTATGCAAGAGAGAAACAGCTAAACAAATAAGTTCTGTCCCAGCAATAGCTTCGTCAAGAGCTGTTTTATGACATCATATGAAAAAGCTGGAGAAGTATGAACAAACCTGCTGCTGTGAGGTTAATATTTCATTTAACATAAAATTTAAGGTTACAATCGCTGGTCTATTTCCCAAAAAAAAACTTACGTTTTTTTTCTCAAACTTTTAATGCACAATAAACCCTAAAATAAGATTTTTGTTATTTTCTAGGCTAAGAAGCATTAACAAAGGACAAAACCCTAACATGAATCGTAATACATTCAACCCTTACCATAGAAGCGATTGAAAGAAGACCACACAAACTTGTAGTTATGTGTGACCTTGTTCACGATAGCACCAAGGCAGCTCACACAGTGCTGCACAACCTAAATAGACAAAAGATACACATTTTCCTGTCACACAATATCCTGATGACACAATATCCTGATGTTCTGAGAGGTTTCTGTGTGCGGAGTAACTGGGACTGACCGTCATGCCGTGTTTGATAATGAGCCTCATCAGGTCTTCCTCAATCGTGTTGAGGAACGACTCGCTCGGATTCTCCATCAGAGGTACGACAAGCTCCAAGATCTTGGCCACGTTGCAAATAACCATGAAGTCATTCTGAGTCTAAAATGACAAAAATGCATCAAAGCTAAAGATTACCTGTCAGTTCTACCTGTGTTTCTACGTGGCTGCCACTAGATGGCGCAACAAAGCAAATAACTGTACAAGGACATCTACAAATAAATGATGGCATAAATAGTTTAAAATATATATGCAATTTAGTGTAGAAATATACAAAATGTCACTTTTTAAATATAGATTAATTACAAGCAAAATCATTTATTTAAAGCTATAAACTGCTGAGCTGGTCACACAGTTTAAATATACGGTTGTTGCAAAAATGGCAAACGCCTAATAGGTTCAACTTATTCTTGTTGTTTTTTTTGTCTGTTTTTATTCTTTTAGCTGCTGAGACAGCTAAATGCTAAAGAAGAAGGCTGCTGACAAGCTGTTTTATCCAAGAATATCAATGGAAAGTTAAGTAGAAGGAAAAAGTAGGAGCTTTACTACACAATCCTGGATCATTGTTTAACAGTTCAGAAGAGGACTGTTGCTCTGTGGTCCAGTGTCTTCTTTTTTTCCCATGAAAGTCAATTTTTCTTTTCTCTTCTAAATGAATGTCACATCATCTGGGGGACGAGTGGAGAGTCTAATTTAACGGAGGTCCACCATTCACTTATGATTAGAGGGCCTCATGTCATCTGCTGGTCTTGGTTCACTATGTTTTATGACATGCAAAGTAACTGCAGTCTTCTACCAGGACATTTTAGATGGGTTCAAGCTTTCCTCTGGTGACAAGTCATACATAGATGCCCCAACCAAGAATTGCGTAAAAACAGCACTGTTAAATAGAGATTATTTGATTTCTAAACAAATGCTTTTGGATTTAAATGTACTTTTGATGGTCTTATCTGATTTTTTTTAAATGTTACTGATCTTGAGTTTTGTTTAGCTATAAGTTGATTTATACGTCTCAAATCTGGCTAAAGGAAACACTTCCTTCTGTGTGTAAGGAATCAAAATAAAAATGAGTTTAGGTTTTTAAATTTATTTACAAAAACAAATGAACCATTCTACTTTATACAGATGTGCCTGTCAACTACTTCTGACTTTCCAACATTGAAGTTAGCTATAAGTAAGAGATATATATAAATTAGTACTTACGCTGCATTTTGTGTTCAGGTAGGGCTGCATAGCCATGGCATGTTTAACCATGAGGTTAGGCCTGATTTTAGTCACCAGATAAAGGGTGGTGATACATGCTACCACACGGCTGGAGTTTATCCCTTTGTCTTCACAATCTGAGAGGAAATGAAGGTATTTTGAGTAAATAAACAGATGGAATTTCTGGTTCAAATACCTTTTATTAACAAAAAATTGAACAATTTTTACCTGCAATAGATTCCTCATATTTTAGTATATGTTCCACTAAATTGTCGACCAACTGAACACAGGCTTTCTTGGTTGGTTTATATGAAGCATCCTCCTCTGATTTTAGCAGCTAAACAATAAAAGACAAATAGTGATGAGATGTGATTAAAATATACAAGCAAAGACCAGTTCATGTTTTAAAAATGAATCCCAACACTCACATTTTGCAGAAGCTGCTCAAACCAGTCATATCCTGAATCTTTGCATGCCAACACCTTGAAAGAAATATAAAAACATCACAGGAGTCAGAGCGCATCAGTCACAGGTTTTTCTATTTTAAAGACAGGGGATAAAGTACGGACCACGTCTGTGATGTTCAGGATCTTCCTGTTCATAGCTTCTTTATCGTGACTGGGTGTTGGTGAAAACCAGAGTTTTTGGAACGTTTCGTTCACCAGTTTCTGCAAAGCAAAATAATTTAAGTATCCAAAAACGTTTAACATGAAGCATAAAGATTTTTTCCTAAATGCAAACCTTGATCCCTTCCTCGTCGTTGACTCTGCGGATCATCCTCACACACATCTCTGTTATCTTGTGAAAATCTGGCAGCTCCAAGCAAATGTCCCTAAGAATCTTGATGACTCTTTTTCTCACACTGATTCCTGTGTCCTGTGTAGAAAAATAGATATTTAAACCTAAAATAAACACACTGTGCTGTTTAAGAATAAACTCAACAGCTTTGAAAAACTAAGTTAAAGACTAAAGAAGACTGTAGTGCAAAGATTAGAGAAACTACACTACTTGACAACTTGCAGTGACTTTATTTTATGTGTAGGTGGCAGTATTGGAAAAGTTTTTTTTCACCTCAACTGAACTTTTCCACCTTAAATTAACTTTCTGGAAACAGATTACCCTAGTTCCACTTTAAAATCAATAATATCCGTACATTAAAAAATGAAATAAAAAGCTGAAGATAAATTCAATGAGTTACCAATATCCTCTCAATAAGCATGTCGTAGTACTGTTCGATTAGCTCAGGTCGACTGAGCACGAAGCGGCCAAGAAGCTCCACGGCTGCTTCTCGGACACTAGTGGAGTTGTCCATCAGACGACCGTGCACGCCACGCTGCATGTCCACCTAAAATATAATTATAACCAGATAGTCAGTCAAGTTAAAACGGCATTTGATCCAGTCATCCAAATCCATGATCAGGCGCCAGGTGAGCAGATAATGTCCTTCACAATTCAATGCACAGATACTGTAGTTAAACACAAAGAGACCTTAAGTTTATCCAATCAACATTCTGCAGAAGTCATTTGAACTTTCTTGAGATTTTAGATTCAGAGTAATATCCTAAGATGATCTAAAAAAGATTTTCTGTGATTCTTCAAAGTTTTCTTGGTACTGTTGCAAATTCTTCCCTCATTTTCAGACAACAATTAACTCTGACCTGCGAATCTGTCATTTTAAACTAAGTTACAAAGCCCTTTAAAGCAGCTACGACCCGGTATAAATATAAACATAAAAGAAAACAGTGAATAAATAACAATTTAAAAACATAAAACCGTTTCCTGTTACATATGCAACGTATCAAAGACCCAAAATTAAAGCTGATCTTTAAGCAGTTTGTCACCAGCTGATGATTACCGCTCTCCTGCTATCAGACTGGATTGGTGTTTTCTCCCTTTCTTTAACTGAATCTTTAAAAACTTCAAAACACTTTAAAAGAAAGAAAATATAATTTCAGCGATTTTTCCAAAGTTAGTCCAAATGAAAGGATATTAACCAAAAATCTTCTGAACATTTTTAAGAAAACCTTTTTTTAAAAATATCGATATTTGCCTAAAGGTTTGTTGTTAATCAATTCACTTAACAGGTTCAATTAAATGCAGCCTTTAGTATCCCTGTGTTTACATTCACACTGATCATGAAAGGGGATTCTACAGTGGTGCACGGAAATATATATTTATTTATATATTTACAGAGACTTACTCTTCCTAATATACTTGGATCCACAGCCACTACCTCTGATAGACACTTCATGGCTTTAGTTCTCACTGCAATAGCGCTCTCTCCCAGGACCCTCAAGATCTGTAGCAAGAATATCAGAAAAACAACAGAAAATTTTTAATAAATCACACTAATTATTATCATTTTAACATTTAAGCTAACCATCTTACCTGGGATAAATAAATATCAAAGCTCTGAGCAAATGGCCTCATAGAGGCCAGATATCTTACAATCAGACAGGAGTCCTCATAGTCTACAGTGTCAGAGCTTGTCCTGCAACAAAAATGGCACGAGTATTTTTTTTATTTTATTTTTTTTCATATTAGGAAATGTAAGCACAATTTACCCCGGCGGACTTACTTTACAGAGCTGAAGTTTGATGGTGTTGTCTTGATGACCTTGCGGAGGAATTTTTTCCGAGCCTCAACCGTCTGCACGATCTCGGCGGACGCGTCCGAATCCATGGAATGTCGCCGATACTTCGGATCGTCGTCGTTTTCGTTTTGAGACTTCATCACTTTTTCTACCTCAACTGTAGTGTCTCTGAACCACTGGGCAATATAAAAGTTCCTCGCAAACTGAATAAAAACAAATGCATGAAAGAGACCATTGGAATGTAATAATGAACAAGCACAGGACTGATCTGATAATTAGTAAGTCGTTTCATTATTCAGGGTTTATAAAACAAGATGTTTCAAGGCAGTTTATATGCACAAAATACTGTGCAAAACAGTGTTGTTGTTTTTTTAGTAGCCATAGCGGCCATATATGAGAAATAATATGTAATAGAATATGAGCCGGCATGTTTTGTAAAAACTTTATGCAAGCAAGAAACTGCAGCACATCGCCCTCCGAAATGACGTCACTCCGATTTCCCAGTTGGGAGTTTAATGGAAATACAGTATAACCTGCATGTATACTAATCTCACTTTTTAAATCAATTATTTGTTCTCCTTGAAGATAAACCAAAACCTCACAATGAGTCACGATTCATTTCTATGAGGCCCTTACCTTTGGAATAGCCTGAAAGCAGCTAAAAATATTCTAAATGTATGTTCTTGAACTGGCTGTAACTTCAATATTAATCATATCGTAATTTTATTCATATCATGGTCATGTCTTGTTAACATTCCCTCAGTTTTACATTTTGACTTTTTATTTTCTGGAGCTCTAATATTAATCATGTAATCTACCATTAATTCAGGGACATTTTTGTTGTTTGTTTTTTTTTTTTGCACACTTGCTTCACATTTTAGCTTCTGCAAAAGCATCTGACTGTATAAAAAAATCTGATTTGCATATAAAAGATTTTGGCTTTCATGGACAGAGGACCATGTTTACGCCTCAATGCTTAAAAAAAACTCACCAATAAAGCAGGATCTGCATCAATGTTTTCATCGAGGAAATCCAGCAAAGCCTTTTGGAGCTGCTGTATCTCATCACTACCAGGAGTCTATAAGGAGATAAATGTACCATAAGCAGGATGAAACATTTTAGTTTGTCCTTTCATTTTGCTGAAGGTGTTTCCCACCTCCTTAAGAATACGATTGATGGTTCTTTGGTCCATTTTGGAAGAGAGAGAGTCTTTACGCAGGCTGGAGGCGACAGTACCGAGGTAGTCGAGTGATGCCACCCTGAGCGCCATTTCTGTCTGCTTATTACTGAACTGGTGAACCTAGAATGGGAAACACATTGAAAAGTGACAGAATAATGAAAATAACATCTACAGACAGATTACTGATGTGATGGCTTGGAG
The DNA here is from genome assembly GCA_034780135.1 of Jordanella pulchra. Classification (NCBI taxonomy): domain Eukaryota; kingdom Metazoa; phylum Chordata; class Actinopteri; order Cyprinodontiformes; family Cyprinodontidae; genus Jordanella; species Jordanella pulchra. The sequence goes on along the minus strand of JAUZNJ010031569.1, from coordinate 22,932 downwards.
GGATTTTGGAGTACTCACCAGCAGTCTACCTAGTAAACTGAGCAGCAGTTCGGCTGCAGGCCACTCAGGCTTGTTGACGGCTGACAGCAGGTCATGTACAAAGTTCTCAAACAGAGGCCTGTAGTCGTCTTCTCCCTGTTTACTGCCACATCTGACAGAAACAAGTCTTTGATCGTAACATATTTTCAAGCATCAATGTGTTGTCGCGTGAAAATATCAAACGTAAATGGAATACACCAAGTTACTGTGAAGTGTTTTTTTTTTTTTTAAAACATGCCATGCAAGGAGTTATGGGATATTTCCCAAGAAGCTAATGGGATCAAGAAATAGACATTTTTTGCCGATGGTTTATAAGGATACGCTTTGAATCAAATGATTAAATTACCGACATTTTGCAGCGACAGAGTCCTGCTAATGACCAACTTATTGAATCCAGGAGTGCTAAAGCAGAGACACATTTAACAGCTGCAAGACAATAGATTTCCTTGCAGCATTGACATTTATTCAGCTGCCGTGTGCCTGCAGATGAAAAGCATCTCCACAGCTATGATCAGGTTTGGGACTAATTAAAACACTTCAGCACTGAAGCTAGTTAGTTTGCAAAAGTCAGTAGCAGGTTAGTCATTACTACGATTTAAACAGATTTGTTATTTGTCACTTAACTCATATATATAAGGACTACAGTTTCCTGGTGAAAGCGCACGTGTCAGCAGCGTGCACGTGTAAGCACACGTGGCGGACGCAACAGCTATGCAAAACTTCAGCATGAACACTGAGGAGAGACGATGGCGCAGAGCCACGGATTCAATGACAGCGTTCCTACAGTAAAGCGCTGCTGATGGCTAAATGTGTGATTTGCTCATTATCTGCAGGAACAGAGACTTTATAAATGTCATTTAGGAGCTGTTATCTAAAGAAGCTCCTCACACCATCTTAACACTGACTGACAGCTGCTGCCTTTAATCAGCACATGTTCTTTGCTTTCTCAGGGCTGGAATGATTTTATTTGCATGGTCTACGTTTCTTATTGGGCTCATTCAGACCTGATAGGGTTTTAGTTTTCTGGAATACTGTAACCCTCTGTTTAATTCTATTGGAAAGTATATCTCATGTTTGTTAAATTGCTTTAAAAGTATTATTTTTCAATTTCATACCTGTTTCATAACCAACTCAAGGCTGTTAATGTATAATATGTAAAAATATTATTGCCAAAACATATTTGTTTTTATTGTAAGCAAAAAACATGATCACATCTGCATGATTATACTGCAAGTCATTTGTCAAACCACACACCAAAAAGTGCAGATTAGTTTTCAGTGTTTTCAGATGTGCAGATCGGTAAATTTAATTATTTCCTTCATTAATTAATAACAAACACTTTTTTTTCCCCATAATTGAACCTCTAGTTGTATTTAAAATTGTAATAACAAGTTTTCCAAATTCAGAGACAGATCATAAAAAGTCACTAGTGACTTTCACTGAGCAGGAACTGAGTTACTAACGCAGTTTATGCAGAAGTAACTAGTAACTATAACTAGTTACTTTTTTAAAGTAACTTTCTGAGCACTGACCATCACTATGCTTCATGAATTTCAAAAGTTATAGTTTGGTTCTCGTCTGACAAGGAAGTGTTTTTCCATTTGTTTTCCTTTACAAACAGAGGCTACAGCAAACTGCAAGTGGCTTTTAATATAGCCTGGTTTTTGTAGTAATGCAACATAACAGGATCATGTTTAAGGGCTATAAATAGTTTTGAAATTAATATTGAAGCCTGATGAATGAACAACTCACCTCAGGAAGCAGAAAAACAAAGATAGAAGCAGGAAGAAGTTTTTAAGGTATAAGAGTTGAAGCAGAAATAAAAGCTTACTTTTTGAGAAACACAGAGAGAAAGTTCTGAGCTGTCCTCATGGCAGTTTCATAAGAGTTGGTAATGAGGACATCTTTATCAACCTAGGAGGAAAAAAAATAAACAGTAGGTGAAATAATTCCTGAATCGAGTTCTTTGAGACAAAAAAAAGAAGGCCGGCAAATGAGAGTACCTTCTTTTTAGGTTCCTCATCCGTCTCCTTCTCAGATGGAAGGTTAACCACACACTGAATGAGCTGAAGAACCAGAGCCGAGACCATCTGGATGTACAGCGCCGGTCCGTCTGAATCGCTGCTGTTTAACCTGAAAACATTAAAGCTTTATTAAATCCAAGCTTACAAAGCATCATGGAGGCGTCTTTATTCGGTTCCGATTTTTTATCGTGACAATAAAGCAGGTACCTAAAGTTCCTGAGACCACGTTTACTTGTGGGAAGTCTGGCGAGAGATGTGAAAATCTCTTCGAGAATGAGCTGCCTGTGCTTCTCATAGCGAGAGAAAACCTGCAAACAATCATTAAAGTGAAATCCTGCAGCCCAGATAGAAGGTTTTAAACTAAAAACAAATAATTGAATCACAGCAGATTTCTAAACTACTAAGTATACAGGAGTCAACTTACTGCTGTCACTACAGATATGGCACATAACTGCAGCTCACTGACATTCTCCACAAAAAAAGGCGTAATTCCAAGATTCGACACCTAAAACATCGGGAAAGAGAAAATAATCAGGAACAAGAGAGAGAAAGGTGACATTGGGACATGGGTGTGAGGTGCTATAGGGGGAGACTCCACCTGGAGAATGGTGGTGTCAGTGAGCAGCTGGATTTCAAGGAGCTCTGAGATGAAGCTGATAATATCACAAACTTTGTTGTAGAGCACCGTGACCACTTTCTGTTTGTGGGCTGATGATTTTGGTTTCTTGGACTTTGAAGTGTGCGAGGCACCTGGGTGACAACGGTAGGCATAAAAAACAAATACAGAAAAAAAAAAAAAGACGCATCATAAACAACAGTTGGAATATGCGTTCATTAATAACTGACAGCTTAAACAAAGTGCAACATGTATATCAAGGTTCCTACATTCATAATGGATAACATGAATAAATACAAAGGTTCCCAGAATAATTGCATTTGAATTTATAGCTTTATAGCTTTAAAGCTTTTTCAATAGATGGATTTTAAATAGTTTAAAGCATAAAAAATGATGTTGCTGCAGACCTCCATGGCGATCTGCTCTGTAGGAACGGTCATACTGAGGGTACAAAGTGTTTTGCAGGTGGAACTTGGTGAACTGCAGCACCCTCTCGATCACATCCTCTATATAAACAGCCTTGGGCATGTGTGAGGACGTCATTATGTTGAGCGCAGTCAAACAGGCATCTGCAGACTTGGTCACCCGCTCCATGATGAGGTCACGCCACAGCCGTTCCTCATCCATTGAATCATTGTCCTAGAAATGTATCACGCAATCAATCATTAGACAAAATATTATTACTTTTAACCACAATGACCGTGTGGGTTTCTTTTATTACTTACATGACTCATTAAAGTGGAAAGGGTGACACTGTCCTGAATATTTTTCTCCAATATATTCAGAATTTTCACCAGTTTACTGGTAGAAAACTGTGGAACAAAATGAATCATTTAGCTGTGATTTTTTTATACATATTTTTTTTAAATTCCTAAGCATTGCTGCAGCAACAGAGTCCTTTTTACCTTGTTGAAGATTCCCATGGCTTTAATCTTGGTAGAATCACTGCAAAGCTCATTTAATTGCTGCTTCCCAAGCAGCAGCTCTTGAGGTATCTCATCATCTTCTGTTTGTGAAAATGAAAAAAAAAAAAACATTTCTCAACACCACACTCTTAAAAAGCACTATCTCACTTGAAAATTGTGCAGAACGTTCTGCTTACCTGCAGCAGTGAGGTCTACGTCCTCAAGGCTCTCCAGAGTGTTGTCCACGTTGGTTACAAACCTCCTATATGCAGAGGAGTCCAGTTTTTCTGTAAAATAATTAGGAAAAATGTAGTTAACACCAATGCATTATTGTTTTTCACAAATAGAAAAAAATCAAACATAGCGAATAATAAATTCAATACCCTCTGTTGTCATTTTGGAATCGTACGCCATCCTGCTTTTCTGTTTCTTCATTTTTCGGGCAACTAAGAAAAAAAAAAATATATATATATATAAGCCACATGAAAAAAAAACTACCTCTTAAACGTTAGCATTTTACTGAGACAGACTGTAGCCACCAATAAACCAGTTGAATAGTAAAGAACAATCAGAATAAAAGTTGTTTTAGACAAAAAAAAGAGGTATCAAGGTGTTTGTTTCATGTTATGCCATGCTCCATCACTTTTGCACCCTTGATTTTTTTTTTCTCTCGGTATTCTCCACATTCACTGAGGTTGCAGGATCCCCCCTCCTGGATGAGCATGTAGCAGCAGTGAGAGTTATTAAAATGTATGGTTAACTTTGCAGCAATTCCTCATACTGAGCATGCATGTAGCAACAGTTGAGAGGAAAATTTCCCTTTAAAAGGAAGAAACATCCTATACTAACTATTCAACTAGATCACAACAGCATGTTTTCCTCATTTGATGCAGTCTGAGGTGCAGCTTAAACTTTTGAGAAAATAGAAAACAATTAAATAAAATCCCATGTAGGACTTGAGCAGTTTTAACAGTCGTCAACTCTATAATTCATCAAACATTTTAAGAAAAAGTACATAATTAGGTTGATATGATCAAGTTGCAATGATTTAAGTCTGTTTATGAAATTATCTTTAAAAGTAAAAAAAGTGAAAATATGAACTGATAAAAAAATGGTGACATGCAAGCACATAATGGGGCTGGAATTGGGGAAGCAAACTGTGGCAAACTTGCACACAAATTAAATTTTATAAGTACTAAACTCTTTTAGTGGTAAGATGAATGTCTGTTTTTACTAGATTTTTTTCATCAGGTGAAAAATATTCATCGAAGTAGAAATCTTAATGCTAGGGTGCACATTGACCCACTTAAGAGAAGAGGATAATGTGTGTTTCATAAATATATTGTAACAATTTTTCCTTTTCATTTCCTAATCATTTGAACACTTTCTGGGATTATAATAATAATGAGGCTTTTGTATTTATTTTCAAGCATTTTTATATTTCCCAGCTATCATATCAAGAGTGCCGCGTGTCTCAGTCAAATGCTTAATCAATGGCAGGCTAGGATAAATCATTCAGATTATCTCCTGGTTTTGCCATCTTTTGAGCACAGAATGTGAAGAAAGGTGTAAAAATGAAGAAATGTGGCAGAATTTGTACGTCTTTTAACCTGGTTGTTGTAGGAAAAGTCTCACCGTCATTCAGACTCGGTGGAGGACAGTTTTCATCTGAATCATCATTGCTGCTCCAGTCCCGCTGACGGCCACTTGAACCCCGCCGAGAGTTATGAAAACCTCCACTTCGTCTGTGATCCTTAGAACCTTTCCTCTCTTCCACCTTCCATGCCTTGTCGTGGCTTTTCTTTTTCTTCTTTCTTGGAGCTAAAACACAAACAGAGACGGTGATTAAAATGGAATCCCTTGTTAAGCTTTTGTTTAATTTGAAACGGGCCAACATTCCTGTTGTTATTCATCAAAGGTGGGCACCGTGCTGCAGGTTAAGCATATCTCTATAGGCAATGTTTGAGCTGACGTTTCAATACTCACACTCATCATCAGACTCAGCCTCCTCGTCATCATCCTCTTCCTCCTCCTCGTCATCTGAATCCACCTCAGCATATTTGGATCTCTTACTGATCAAGCTGTGCCTTCGCTTATTTGCTCTCTCTGTAAAAAGAGGACGGATTACGGTTTGCTCCATTTCTATTTATACAATGCTCAAACAACAATAGGCTTCATTCAGCAGCATTTTGGAAATTTGATTGTTAGCTTTTACTGTTTTCAAGAAATTCCTTAAGCGAATGTTAAAAATTAAATGGATGGTATAAGTTTTAACTTCATAAACTAGACATTAATAGTAAGTTGTTTACATTCTTAGTAGAGAACTATCAAATCAAATATTGCAATATGACTCTTACCTCTGTCCGAGGTGTCAAAGGAGGACCAGTGTCGGGATTTGTGTGCATTCTTGGTTTCCTTCATGATCCGTTTTACATCCTCTATGCTGAGTTTCTTGACCACAACGACTGGTTTACTTCTTTTGTTTAAGTTCTCTACAAGAGAAACTCTCTCTAACCGCACCAGTGGTTCACTCCAGGTATCTATCAGTTTGCTTTTAAGTCCGATATCTTTATCTGCTCCGTCTTTTCCATCTCGTTTCAATTTAGGAATTACAAAGTTCTTGAGACTTCCTGAATTGCCACCCAGCAGGAAGGGTGGGAACTCGATGGTTTTTCTTTCAGAGCCCTGCCTTTTGTTTATAGGTTGGCTCGTGCTGCTATCCCCGCTGGTCCGCTGGTCTTTGCTTGGGGTGGTCTGCAGGTTGGAAGAGGACGTCTTCTGTCGATCATCTTGCTTCATTTTAGGGCTCTCAGATTTAGTTTGCTCCTCTGCTGGGTTTCTGTTAGCTTCACCTTCAGATGTCGTCTTGGGCTTTTTGTTTCTGTCTCTGTCTTTCTCCCGATCTCTGTTCCTATCTTTACTTTTTTCTTTATCTCTGTCTCTCTTAACATCTTTGTCTTGTTCTTGGTTCATGTCAAAGTTTTCCTCCATGTCTCTGTCTTTCTCCTGACCTGTCTCTCTTCTGAGTTTTTCTCTGTCTTTGATTTTGTCTCTTTCTCTAACTTTGTCTTTTACTCTGTCAATGTCTTTGTCTTCATCTTTGTCTACGTCTGTTGACCTGTCTCTTCCTCTGGGTTTTTCTTTATCTCTGAATTTGTATTTGACTTTATCTTGGTCTTTTCCTTCATCTTTGTCCCTTTCTCTAAGTTTGTCTCTTTCTCGTTTTCTTTCTTTGTCTCTGATTTTGTCTTTATCTCGAACTCTGTCTCTGACCCCCTCTCCATCTTTGTCATCTTTATCCAAATCTATGGATTTGTCTCTTTCTCTGATCTTTTCTCCATCTTTATCTTTATCTCTAATTTGTTTATTGAGTCTCTCCATGTTTTTGTCCTCATCATTTCGTCTTTCTCTTGAGTTTTCCTCTGCCCTGGATTTTTCTCTTTCTGTTGGATTTTCTCCATCTCTACATTTGTCTCTACCTCTATGTTTGCCTTTGACTCTCTCCTGATCTCTGTCTTCATCTTTGTCCATCTCTATGGATTTGTCCTTCTCTCTAGGTTTTTCTCGATCTCTGACTTTGTCTCGAAGTTTGCCTTTAACTCTGTCGTGATCTTTGTCTTCATTTTTGTCCATCTCTATGGATTTGTCTTTTTCTCTGGGTTTTTCTAGATCTCTGACTTTGTCTCGAAGCTTGCCTTTAACTCTGTCCTGATCTTTGTCTTCATTTTTGTCCGTCTCTATGGATTTGTCTTTTTCTCTGGGTTTTTCTAGATCTCTAACTTTGTCTCGAAATTTGCCTTTAACTCTGTCCAGATCTTTGTCTTCAACTTTGTCCATCTCAATGGATTTGTCTCTTTCTCTCTTTTTTTCTCTATCTCTGACTTTTTCTCGAAATTTGCCTTTGACTCTGTCCTGGTCTTTGCTTTCAACTTTGTCCATCTCAATGGATTTGTCTTTTTCTCTGTTTTTTTCTCGGTCTCTGACTTTGTCGTGAAGTTTGTCTTTGACTCTGTCCTGGTCTTTGTCTTCATTTTTATCTTTATCGCTGGATTGTTCTTGATCACTGAGCTTTTCTTTGTCTCCATCTTTGTCTCTTTGTCTGTCTCTATCCTTATCCTTTTCTTTGTTTCTGCCTTTCTGTTCTTCATGTCTTGAGTTGCGTTCCACCTTGCTTGTGGATTTTGGCATTTCGGCTTTGCTCATTTGGGATCGGTGACTGCTGTTGTGTGTTTCCTCTTTGGGGGACAAATCCGAATGTGTGTCATGCTTTAGCCACGCCACACATCTGTCCTCTGAGTGTCCACTGTCGATGCCAGGTTTACTATACTGATTGCGTTTTGATTCACGCTGATTTTCCTGCTTCTGTTTACCACTTTCTGTATGTCCATCACAACCAGAAATCTGGGAAGGGTCATGAAGCTTTTTGATGATTGCAGGTCGGTTTTCAGGATCTGCATTTGTCTTAAGGCGACGTAAGTGATCTTTACACAATGGCTGCTGTTCTAAGACAACTACTGGCTGTCCTATTACTCTCCCAGCTTGCTTCAGATCAATACTGACCATCAAGGCAGGTCGACTTGCACCATTACTCGCAGCACTCGACTTCTTGGGTGTTGGTTTGCTAACGGTGCTGCCCAAATGTACAGACGGGCCTTCGTTTGTCTCAACGCCAGGTTCCTGAGGGAATGTGTCTTGTTTCCGTTTTTTTAGAGGCTTGTCTGCAAAGAAAAAAAAGTACTCAAACTCCTTGAACCTTACAACCATATTACAACCACAAACTTGGTTTGTATTTTGTTCAGATTAAATCCTGCAAATGATCCTAGTTTGTTGTAGGTCAGGACTTGGCCCAGCCAGGGTCATCAACCTTTGCCAATCTAAAAGTAATTAATGCTTTTAATCAGGCTAAACAATGTCTGTTATTAGCAATGTATTTTTGGATTAAGAAGCGACATGACTCCTATAAGTTGCTTGATTTACTCCTACCGTAAGAAATCTGTTTGACCGAACCCCCCAAAAAACAGCTAAGCTATCATGCCTTAAATTACATTTAAAATTTTAAATCTTCTTAATTTTTTTATCACATTTGGACCAACTTATTTAAAGCCATTGTGGAAGCTCTAAGGAAGACCCCTGACCTAGACAGTAATAATAGAAAAATATGCTGCAGAAGGTAAACTTCCTAGCCACAAGACTTTTAAAGTAAAATGCAAGTTTACCTATAAGACTTCATGCAAACATCCAAACATTTTCGATCAACTCTTTCCATGTCCAGATGAGGAAAAGCTTCCCCAAAGCATGACTTTCTCTCCACCATATATTTCCATAAGGATGTTTTTTTTGGATGGTGTGAAGTGTTATTTGAATATAAGTATAACACTTCAGTATAAAAGTTCTCATCTGAGCAAATCACCTTAATCCACACATGCTTCTTTCATTATTTCCTTAGAGCATCAACAGATTCTCCCACCTGAGCTGCGTATCCCTGCTGCTCCTCCAGAGTTCTCGTGGGCTGCTTTTCTGAGTTAAACAGTTGTGTTTGCTTGCTTAGATTTGTATGTATTTTTATTTTATGAAGCGGCTTTAGACTTCTCCACAACTTTTTCCTTGACTTATCTGGATCCCCTAGTCTTGATGATGTCGCTTTTTTATGAGTTTTCTCAATCAAACCTCTGGGTAGCTCCAAAGATAAACTGATTTTGCAGTTCTATGCAGTGCGGAAAACTCTATATATACTTCCCAAAACTGGTGCTAACCAGACACTGCTTTACTGCCTAACATATAAGCAGTACAATAACCTTAGATTAGCAGTGCAATAAGACATATTGTCTTTTACTTTGTTTTAAAATCACCTTTCAAGGTCTTTAACACATACAATACATACAGCTGTTCCCAGAGCTGAATATTTTCCACTCAATCCACAAACATTTCTAATTCTTTTCCCTTTACTATCACCAGGTGGTGTTAAAGACGTTTTCTCTAAAAGTTGGGTTCCAGCTCTCCTTTGCTGCTGGTAAGCTGATTAGGATCATAAAGAATTACAGACAATTCTTTATGTTAAAAGAGGATTCCTAAATCAAAATGCTAATATCAGACCGCCTGTTTGTAGCAACATGGGGATGAATAACTGATTTGTGTTAAACAGTCTTCATACCTATAATTATTGACAGAAATTGTATAAAACATGGAGAGAATCCACCACTGACTGGATGAGACATTTATGACAGAATAGTGTTGTTCAGATTGTGAAAAGGTAAATCATAATTTGATGTTTTTTTATTTTTTCATAAGTAATTAAGGTTCTATTTAAGCAAATTTAAGCAAGCAACAATCACTCGGTGAAAAAGCCCATTATGTATCTTCTAAAGGCAATTGAATTGGGTATAAGAGGTCTTGTCTTGTCTGTCGGTCTTATTGCGATGACATTCTAAGGTCATTGTACTCCTCTTATGTTATACATTTAAAGCTACATACTTATATAGCTCCAACTTTAAAAAAAAAATGTCTGTAAAAAAGTTTTTAAAACCATGCATTATTTCTTTTTATTTCACTTATGTATGAAGTCAGACTTCTGCAGAAATTGCACAACCCTAATAAATACCCATAAGAGCAGTTTTATTTTAAACTATGTAAAATGCTCTCCACAAGCATTTTAAAAGTTTTATTCTCCTTCTGTGCACTTGTGGCTTGCCTTTAATGCACACGCAGCATCTCTCCTTGATGTATGTGGACCTGTTTCTGTGCAATTAAGTCCGCTTTTGTCACTTTCAGGGTGTAACCAACCTGAGAAAGTAAACTGAAATAAATTGGCAACTTTTCAGAAAATCCCGACGGAACCGTTTTACTCCAAGTTGCATTTAGTAATGTTAGCAAAATATCTTCAGACAAATCGCTGTTTTCTTTAAGAGTTAAAAATAGGTTAAGTGAAGCCATCCTTCAACAACTTAGATTAATGCAGACAGTAGCAGCAACATGCTCTAAAATGACTAATGATAAATTTGAAACTTCATATAAGCTACGCTAACATTAGCTTTACTGTTTATATTGAGGAAAGTAAGGCTTGAATTAACTATTGTTTATGGAGTAACAGACATTCACATCTCTTATCAGTTTATAGCTGCTGTTAAGCATTTTTTCTTTTGCGCTATCAAAGTGTTCATAGAGTGAATCATAGAGAAAGCAAGACCGGCTTCTCTTAGGACTCTTCCACAAATGGCATAATTCAAGGAGTAGGTCCAAAATCGTGCTCCATGAAGAGGCCACCCTTGGAGGTTTTTTTTTTATTTAAACAAAAAACACATAAAAAAATGAATGAATTAATCAATTAATTAATCCCATTGAAAAACATTTAAAGTGAGGCCCAACACCAAAGAATATTTTTTACATGAAAAAGTCAGATTCCTGAATGATGGTACCTTTAAGGTCTCTGGTTTGGTGCATCATAATTAACACACCTAGACACACAAAAAAAACCCAGTCACAGCATGGGTGGGATGTTAGTCAGTATCTGCTTTGGATGTGGCATCATTGTACGCCTCAACTAATTACTGCCTTTGCATTTTAATTTTGAGTCATACAACACTCACCTTCAATAAAAAAAATGTGTGGACAGGAAAAATCTAGAAGATGCTTAAACCTTTATATAAAAAGTAGGATTTCAAGACTATATGATGAAGGGCTAGATAAAAAGCAAAGGTAACTTTGAGTATAACAATGCTGAATTATCTTACTGAAGTAGTTTCAAATCACCCGTTTACGACACAAATATTGTTTTCTCTCTGCCTTAAATCAAAGCCACAATAGTCAATGTGGTGATTCCCACCTGCTCTGTGACGCTCCATATGAAATACAGGTCAAGTCTATTTTGATAGATGGTAGAGAAAAAAATGGAGCAAAATCAGCAGACCCTACACGGATTACAATGAGAACCATGTCATAACCATGTCATCTTTAGCGGTTGGTGCACCAAGCCTCCCTTTATTGTAAAACAGCGCCAGACAACTAAAACAATCAAGCTAACTTTTTTTCAAAGCAAACAAATTTTTAATAAAAGTTTAAGCAACTATTTGCTCTGTGGCAGAGAGCTTTATTTTTGCATTTGATTTAATCATTTTCATATATTTGTCAATATCTAGTCAGTACAACTGCTGGAAGGACTTACGAAAAAAAAAACTATTGTATTTGTAAAGGATTTGCAGATGTTATTGGACTTTTGTTCATAAAACAGTACCCTAACTTAGCTTCCACCTATTTATAGCTCGCGCACAATTGAACTGCATACCCAAATGCCATTAGCCATTAAATGAATACTATATATCCCACATGCTTGTCATGTAACTCATTTGAAAGCTAAGGTCCTCTAGTTTCTGGAGATATGTATACACATTTTGTAAGTTTTACACAACTTTTACGACTACACGACTTGAGCTACAGTATGTAGCTTCAAACATGTCCAAAATTATAATTTTTTCTCTCATAAAAATGCACTTTTTAATATTCTTTATTTTAGGTATATTTCATAGTTGGCCTCTTCAACTCACTGCACTTGTTCATATTGTGGACAACAAATGTGTAACGTTTCAGATCTCTAGTCCTAAGTATCATTAAACTGTAACCTTTTTGTATGCAAAAGGTCATTTTGGCACAACTGAAATCCAAATTAAGACTAAAAGTGCCAAACTGGATTATTTGAGTTTAACTAATAATCTGACATAAAAAAAAACACATTTCTACATGTAACTTTACACAAGATTTCATATTTCAAATTTTCAACTTTCAGAATTTCCCTCACTCCTTATGCACATAAATAAACACATTCTTCTCAACCCACGCCTACACTTCCAATACTTCATTGAAAAGCTTATCTCATTGGCTAACGAAATATGTCAATCAAAGTTTAATCAGTCACTGATTTGTGGAGTTCCAGCTGCACAAAGACTACAATGACGCATGCACCTGGGAATGGTGTTTCTTATATGAAGGATGTTTCTGACATATTCTGGACGCTGAGAAAGGAACTTATGCTTGATTTTGGGAGCAAACAGACTGGTAAATACGGCCGCGTAACGTAGATAATCTAAAATGGAAGAAATACTTTATAAAACAGACAAAATATGCATTTTTTTTGCTGATATTTTCACTTTTTCATAGAAAAGAAAAGAGCTTTGGTGGATTATTATGACACTTAATTTTATTTTATAGGATATACAACTAGACATTACTTTTTTATGAAGTGTTGTGGACAAAATGAGCCCATTTATACCAGAATAGAGCGTATTTTGGAATGTCAGAAGATGAAATCAAGGTAATTGAAAATTAGGAATAGTAATTTGATGACAGATTATTGGTTATCTGTGTTTGTGGAGTATAGTTGCAGAAGAAAATGTGACATCAAAACGTCCCAAGGGGCCAGGCGCTGGAAGTTATGGGGTTAAAATGTGGTATACACTTCTAAATCATAGTTATATCATTAATCTTGAATAAATGCAAAAATCTATTACGATTAAATTGTTCTAACCATTGGTTGTAACAGGAAAAATGTTTTAAAAAAATGAAGATGTATTTGAAAAGTTCAATCTCACCTTTATCTTGGACCTCTTTAGAACATCGCTCTTTCTCATTGGCTGATTCCATTCTTTCAATTTCAGCAAGTGCTTCGATCTCAGAGTCATCAAACACAATTCCACTGATGACTCCGGTCTCCTTGGTATTTGGCTGTGAAGCAACTTGTTGACAGTTTGCTTCCTCATCAACCTCTGACTTGTGCGAAAACTCTTGAGGAGAACTCGATGACTGAATATCATTGTTTAGAACAACTGTTTCGTGATCTGGGTCCGTAGGTGAGGTTGGGAGGAGTTCTTCAGAGCGGCCCATGTCAGGGATCTTCACTCGGGACAGTTTTAAAGTCAATCTGGCAGAGTCCTTTGATGGAGAGCTAACAATGTCATAGAAGACATTTTTGTCCATGTTCTCGTTTTCTTCTTTGCTCCTTTCTCTCTGCCTCTTTTTACGGTCGGCAGTGTTAAGGAGCAGGTCAGGAGCTGCAGCCTGTGGCACATCAAGTGGCGGTGACTGCATGATAAGAGGAGGCCTGGACTCTGCAGAAACACACAGACGTACAACGGCGAATCAAATAATGAGCCTCCATAACAAAAAGTGGACAGTTTCAACTGCTTTTAACTAAACTGTTAGGAAATTAATAAGAATTTAGGGAGCATACTTTTTGGACTCTCTTCACAAACAGAAAATACAGTGGCTTTTATGGAAGAGTCATTCTCCTGCAGAGATAAAACACAAGACGTTTGTTGTTAGTTTTAACCATAGTTGTCTGCTTATAACTAGTACAAAATAAACTTGACTTTCCACATTACCTCATTTCCCAGTCTCTGAGCGACGTTTATATACTCTTCATCCAAACCGGGTTTCGTGTTATGGTTTGATGAATTAGTCGACAGCTGCTCAGAGACTTTGTTGTCAAGAATTGTTCTCACGCCACCAACAACTGAAAACAATAGAGGAAAAAAAGTGTTTTTTTATCCTGCCACAGCACGATGTGTGTCTGCTCTTTTATTTCACTGAAAAGTGTACAAAATGTATTGACAGTAAATTTCAGTTGAATCATCTAAATAGGCGACAACTACTAAAGGTAGACCGATACGTCAGCCGGTTAATATTTTTGGTCAAAATTTATTATTGTGGCTCCCATATCCTGTAAATGGAGGGAGGGAAAAGTACTATTAAACTTAATAATTAGTCCCAAAAAGTTGGAAACATGTATTACTGATAAGTTAGACTGATATCAAAATAATCAGCATCAGCTTTAAAAAAAACAACATTCTGTTGGTCTCCAATGCTTACCTGATTGATTATGATTTCAATAACACTAAGTACAATAAGTACTGACGATATAACTTTATCTCTCTTAAATGGAGAAAAGTGCTCTTTGGTTGCGTTTGGACTTGTTAGCCAAATCTGCACTGGATGAGCTGAGGACAGCTTCACATGGACAACCTCTACATATCATCTGGGAATGTCTGACTGTATCCTGTGCTATATTTAAACCACCCACTTACCCCATATTTATAGTCCTTTGCTTTCCCCATAATGCATATTTAAAGCCAAAGAATTAAGCCGATCAAGAGTTTTAAAATATATTAGTAAAAAATGTAACACTTGTAGAAATAATGCTGTACAGATAAATGCATTTTGTCACCTAACAGAAAGTAGATCCGTTGATGTCTTATGTGTTGCACAAATAAAAGACGGTATAGTTACGTGATAACCTCCAAGATGGACTTTAATGCCAGGCGTTAGCATGCCTACCTAAAGATGCCTATTTGTTATGAGGTAGGTAATGGAAAATTACAATGGAAAGTGTGAGAATCTAGATTTCTTTTTTCAAGTCAGGGCTGCAGAGCTGTAATATATATTTTCTAAATTTCCTTTATTAATGTGACTCTAGTGAAACTTTTCAGAACAGTTAAATTAAAGCTTAGCTTTGCGGGAATCCCTTAAAGCCCAGGTAACAGCAAGGTATCAAATAAATAATCATCAGGAAAAGCAACTATTTTTAAGCTTCCTGAACTTTAACAGGTTTTAAAACAATGAAGCAAACTGGTAAGTTGCAGATATACATAATCGTATACATTAGGGATGTTCTAACAGACAGCAGGTCTGTTAGAACCGAACAAAACAAGGTTTGTTTTACTTGTCCACTTTGTACTCACCTTGTTGAGTCTGATGAGAGTAACTGGGTGGATTGTACTGAATGTAGTCTGCGGGACTCTGGGGGGTGTAGGGGCTCGGTATAGGACTGTTCTGCTGGGGTACAAACTGAGAAGCTGAGCCACACTGTGGGGATGTAAAGCATCTGTGAAAGAGGAAGAGTAATCTTAGCGAACGCACTGCGGTCTCTGCCTCTTCATCATCTGACAGTAAGGTAACAGAACTTTACCCAGAGGGGCTTTGCTGATAGTTTGATGCTGGACTTCCATGCACTTGGTTCTGAGAAATCTTGTACTGCTGTATCAATGGTTGCTGTAATACACCTAAAATGGGAAAATAAAAAACAAAGCTTACAACAGAATATGTAATTCTTGAGTTCAACTAAACTCACCAGCACTAAAGATTTCACTAAATGTGTTAAATAATATCATTTTTAAACACAACAACTAATAAGTCAGCTTTTTATAATATTTAAGAAACTATTATACGTAAAAAAAAACCTTATATATTCAGCCCATCCACCCAATCCCTGGAAAAATTGTTAGTAGGACAAACGACCATGAAAATTCAAAGCTAAGGTTAATCTGTAGCGACAAACTGACCTAAAAATAACACTTTTTGTTTTGTCTCCAAGAGGAACCCAAAGCAGATAAAAAAGGTTGATTTAATGGGATGGAAATATAGTTATAGATTCAACCAAGTGTGGTTTAGATTGTACCCTTCTCACTGCTTTACACAAATAATGGTAAAAACTATAGCTATAGTAAAACTAATAATGACTGTGAGAACTGTCTACCTGGTCTTTACCAACATCACTATTTTATCATAACTCCTAGTAACAGTGTTATTGTTGCTATCATGTTTTAGTAGAAAGCTTTTTGTAAACACTTTCCACCTCTTCATTATGTGGATGTTTCTGTTTTTTGGCAACATTCACCATCCTGTCCCCGGTTATTATCACTCCTAGAAAAGATGTGTATCTTTTGCAGTAAAAAGAAGTTTGTTATGCCTTATTTAACTCTTAACACCTCATATCGGGTTAGCATACTTTTGTCCCTGAAGATCCTGGGGTTCCTGGAAAGCAAAGTTTGGAGAAGTATTGGCATGTCACCCTCAGGTTCATCATTTCCCAGGTTGTCCTTTAGCTCTCTGAAAAACAAAGAAAGATCATAGCATGTCTTTCAAAGGCACGAGAGTTAGCGAGTCTAATAGAGCTGAGTCTTTAATGTGAACATTTCATTTCAAACAATAACAATCCTTTTTCCTGAATAAACCACCACTGGTGACGATGCTAACACCTGTTTCCTCTGCATTGTTCATTCAGAAAGCAAATTAATAGCCAAAAATGTGTAGTAAACTTATTTAAAATGGTTTCTGCATCCTAATAAATAGAAGAAGAGTGCTTACATATGTTCAGTGGAAACCTGGTTAAGGCTGTGGGCCAGCTGAGTCACCAGATTCTCGTCTCGACACACCAGCAGGCTGCTGACCTCGTCGGAGATCCTTCCATTGTAAAGCAGGCTCTTAGCAGTGGTGGCCGGAAGAGGGGAAGGCAAAGGCAGCTGGTTCAACACTAAAGCATAAAGGAAAGGAAAAATAGAGGAAGAAATCATCAAACAAACTTTTCTTTTAACATCTGGGTAAGAATTGCTTCCACCAATAAGTACTGTAATTACATTCCACTTAGCGTTGAGAACAAAGCAATGATTAACATTGGGGATCTAAATTTCAGGGCGTCTGTTGGTATCAGAAGATTCAGCTTCAGGCCATTATGTCATTTCCTATAGTACTATCCATATTCCTATAATAACTTAAGCCATTTTTAACAATTGAAACTTAAAAATGAACTCTATAGAATATGACGTTGTCAACTAAACAGATTTTGGCAAAGCCATGCTGGTCAGTGACAAAACTTCTTCAAAGGGCTTTTGACAATAACCGCTATAACAGTCAGATTTTGGATAACTTTTAAGGAATACCTTTCAAATATCTGCGGATATATACTTAATATAGCAATATTTTCAACTCAAACAGCCAAATAACGGATACTGCTTAAAGATACTTTTACAATTTTACTTCAGTATTTCTGGCACTGCAGGTATAATTTTTAATTGTTTTTTAGGAGAACAGTGTCTTTTATATCTAGGAGTTATATTGATAGAAAATCTTAAGTTCACTTCTTAATTTTAAGGCTATTATCAGTTGATGCTGATAGCATGCTGATAATATTGTGTATCCCTGCTTTAAAACGATCAGTGGTGTTTTGTTAAAAAGCCTAAAGGTTGGTTATAGATTCCCTCTGATACGACTATTCACAACACTGCATCATAAGCCTTTTATAACATAATGATAATGCACTGATTTTTTTTTTTTAATCAAAATACAACACAAGGTATTATAAATTTGCTGTCATATTATGCCCCCCCCCCCAAAAAAGAGGAAAAAATATAAATTACAGAAGCAACAGATGCACATAAGAACTATGACGAATAAACTTGAAGTATATATTTTTCTTAACACTTTTAGGAGCAAAACATTAAAAAAAAAACATCCGATCAAAGAATATATGCATATTGTATCCTCTTAATCATATATATTTTATCTAAATTAATATTTTTCATTTTGTTTTAAAAGCTTAGAACAGATTTTGCAAGTTTTTTTTTTCAACAAACACTCCTTTTTTGACAAATCATCATGTCAGGGTAAATGGAAAAAAATATCTACATGTGTAAATATGCCTTTTTGCAATTTGATCCAGAGTTCATCAGCACATCATCTATCTTCAACATCTGTCTGCACTAAAATCACAGGCTGTGATGAGCTTCAGTTAGTATTTAGCATCTTTTATTTCCAGCTATGCATTCTTCAGTGTCATCTCATCATAAACATATCTCTGGTTAGTGTGTGCATGGAGCATTTAGAAGGAACAATGTTGCACTTACAGTCAGTTAGGCTAGCAATTCCAGCAAGAGTAGTGATGGGAACATGAGGCATATCACCATTCATGCTGAAGATGAGGTCAAGAGGTCGTGTCAATGCACAGGCAGCTCAGTGTCACCAATCTCTTCCTAATCGTCACATCTCCAAAAGAGCTGCAAAGACAGAAAGGTGGCAATTGAAGATTCATCCTCTACAAAATGCAACACTGTTCCTTTGATTTCTATTAATATTAATAATATGATGGGGTTAAATAGTATAACAAAAAATAGTCTGATTATTAACAAGGTTAATACTATAAATGCACCACTGAGCCAATTAGATATCACCGGCTCTACAGTGACCCTAAGACAGCACCTTATCAGGTACTGATTGGAGATTTAATTCAAAATAAGAACACTGTCCTATGATCCTCTTTGCATCCATAAAAACCCGCCTCCAGCCCACTGTATGTTCTATTCGCCCTAAATTTGTATTTGCTGATCGACCATGGAAAGAAGTGGTTCTTCACTGCCCGGAGATGCGGGTAATGATCCAATTAGTGGTCAAAAAAGTTTGCATAATTCCCCGTGTGTGTGTTCCAAAACCTCCAACATATAAAAAAAACACATACTTTTCAGAGTTTCTACATTTATTTCATCAGTATAACCCTCACCCAAACTATAAGCAGAAGCGGTTGTGATAAACCTTTAATCTGTTAGCTAGTTATATCTCATTTTCCTCTTTTGTTGTCGTGTCAAGATTCCTTGAGTGCCCCAAACCATAACAGCGACATTAGCTTATCTTCATATCAAGCGTTCATGTTTTATTACGCTGCTAGTATATTGGTGTCTTTTAAGACAAAAGTCAAGAGCACCGAGGAGACGTTTGAGAAAGTGAGCGAAATCAACTGGCGGTTAGCCGGCTAGCAACAACTGGAGATGTAGCTAATGTATGCTAGCTGGCTAGGAGTAGCTCATCGAGTGCGCATCAAAGCCGCTTAGCCGCGGTTTCATTATTAATCTTCGCTATTTTATCCTATACCGGTTACAATGTCCAACTCACGATTACTACGGCCTTCGTTGGTTGATCTCTGCCTCCCAAAGTGAACCTCGGACTTGCCTAAAGGAAGCGTAACCCCGACCCGACGCCAAGGAGGCAGGCAGGGGTACAAAGCAGCAAAGACCCCATCACAAATCAGAATTATACCCCCCCTTTGGCCAATTCTGTTAATGTTCACCCCCCCCTCCACGTTTATCTGCCGGGTCTGGCACCACTCAAACCCACAGTAGGGTAAACAATCAGTCGGAAAATAGAATGTTGCTCTCGGATGTAGCTTATTTACCTCTGGATGTGATGAGAAAGAGAAGTGGTTCTGGTGGAGGAGGAGGAGCAGCAGGAGTAGGATGGCAGCTGGAGCAGGAGAGGAGTCTCTAGCTCCCTCTCCGTCCTACTGTTCAAACAGCTCCTCCGTGTTAATAGCTGCACAACTACACTATAACAACTATGAGGGCTGGGATTTTTTTCTCACTTCCATTCTCACGGTTTGCTGATCTACTTAGCGGTGGGTATGTTGCGGGGTAATTTGCTCTCAGACTTCAAGTTTACCTGCGGTTGTTGGAGAATCTAAGCAGAATAAATGGCAGAGCTCTCACTTAGGCCCAGCTTTTTTGAATCAAGTTGCATTTTTTTCAATGAGACTGACACTTTTTATGGATTATAGTAGGTTCCAAACTTGCAAGCTTTGCCATGTCACTGACTTGAATTTACTTTATTTGAATTTTAAATGGAAAAAAATGTCGCAAAGTGTTACAAAACTATGCACCAAATGAAAAATAATACAATACAGATCAAACATAGCAGTTTTTAAAGTTTTTTTATGAATTAAAATCTGAAAAGTGTGGCTTGCCTTTGTTTTCAGTCTGAAAGGTTCTGTTGAGCAGCTTTGTATGTTTGCCCTTTTCTTTTATATGGAGCTCAAGCTCTATTAGACTGAAAGAACCTGTTTGAACCTTTCAAGTTTTGGCACAGATTCGCAGTTGAAATGAAATTTGAACTTTGATTGGCCCATTTTGTTATATGAATTATTACTATCATACTTTAATTAGAAACAAGAGTCTGGAACCTACAGCTACTGTTCCATCGATTACTCTTTGGAGCCTCTGCAATGGTTCTTAATATCTCAGATCCAAAATGAAAGACCAGGGGCATTAGGTTAAAAGGTAATGGCAAAGGTAAGGTTTTCTTACGTGCTTTCATGCAATGGATGCAGTATAATTTCCCTAACACATTGAAAGATAACAGCAATAAATATTTTTTAAGTCACAAGACTCCAGAATGCATCCCTTTTGACTTACATCTTCATAAATGTATTTTCTGTATTGGCCAGATTTATGGAGATCATGATTAATAGGTATGCTGTGGACATATTCTCCAGCTGAGCTGCATTTTCTCAGATTAATGCTATCCTTGACCAGCCTGGCAGTGCAGGCAGCCAGATATATCTTGGCAGATGAGCCGTTGTACCCTAGTTTTCATGTTTTCACCTGAACAGTGCTCTGTGATATTTTCCTAAAGCTGTTTGTCCACTAATATTATCTAACAAACTTACAAAGCATTTATGAAATAGATGTGTTTATTATTTCATTTTAAAAAATGATTTCCAAATTAGATGTCCTCTGGGGACAGTTGGTTTTATTGGAATTTTTCAGGGATATTGCTGTTAAAGGAGAGAAATCAATAGTATCCCACACTTTTCAGCTGTTTATATATAAGCGATTAGGCCACTGGAGACAATATTTAATACAACTCACTGAATGGATCAACTAAGCTTTTTTCAATTTAAATCTAAGGAGCCTCTAAGTGAATTGAAACAAAATAGCTCTAATCAATTTAGAAAAAAGTGGATCAAAGTTTTGAAATTAATCAGACCCATCTGACTTCCAGTTGTCACCAGTTTCCATTTTTTGT
The DNA here is from genome assembly GCA_034780135.1 of Jordanella pulchra. NCBI lineage: Eukaryota > Metazoa > Chordata > Actinopteri > Cyprinodontiformes > Cyprinodontidae > Jordanella > Jordanella pulchra. The sequence continues at coordinate 1,741 of JAUZNJ010031569.1, read as the reverse complement.
TTTGGATTTGTACATCAATACATTAAAAGGAACTGAAACAGCTAAACTGGATTGGATATTTCATCAGTTTCTTTTTGACAATATCATTAACTATTGGAATATTTGGATGCCAAGCTACTTTTATGAAATACAAATTATATAAACTCAATAGAGAATTGGGAGTTATTTGATAGATTCTTTATGAGATCTTTTAAGCTAATATTTAGTTAATATATTAGTCTACCTTTCTGTTTAGAAAAGTATCACAATCACAAAAATATTCTCAGTAATTAGCCTTTAAAAGACGATTTTATCAGTACTTTTTAGTTAAAATACATAATAACTGCAGATTAAAGGCAAGAAATACCAAAATTCTCCAAGTTGGGCTTGGATAGCCTTATATCAAAGCTGTCAGTGCAAACTTTGATGCATTTTTTATATGGCTTTAACTAATATGTTTTAAAATAAAAGAATCAAGTATTTAACTGATTAAAACCAGTTTGATTAATTTAATTTATAACACTTTTTCACTATTTGGCACTGATGCAAACCCAAAGTTATCATTTTTAACAGGAAAAAAATTAGACTTTTTCAATCATAAAACTGTAATTGTATCAAACTCAAAAGATATGCAGATTTTTCTTTGCAACAAACACCTGGACAATTTTGACTGTGAACGAAAAATACTCAAAGCATTCATTATTCTTTAGTGACACAGAAAGGAATGTTAATAACTTCCCAATCTTTTTTATTTATTTGCTTGCTGCTAATGATAAACAAGTCCAGTGATTTACATACAGACAGTTATAAAAATACTTTAGTAATAGTCAAGGTTAAACTGCAGCCTGTTCGGATCAGTGTGTTTCTGTCCTAATTTAAAAAAAGGTTATGAGCGCCCTCTTGTGGAGAAAATAAAATATATCTGCAAGCCATTTTTTTTCCCCTCAATTGTTAATCTGTCTCCTCCCACTGGTTTCGTCAATGTCTGTTTAAAATTTGAAGACACGACGAAGAGAGTTTCATTGTTTAAGCTCCTCAATAAGCTTAGAATTCTTACAGTCACCAAAAGCAATAATATTTTTTCTTGTTGCTTGTTTTCTTTTTGTTTGTTTGTTTTTATTTTTTATTTTTTGCGTTTTAAGGCTGCGACCAAGACATAAAATTACATTGAAAGCTTTCAAAAAATAACTTCATTCTTTGCTTAAGTAAAAGTACCCGTGTAAGAAAAAAAAAGACAGGTAAAAATACAAGCAATCTATTAATTTAACTCCTTCTTTTAAGCTAAAGTTCTACATTGTATTGTAAAAAATATAATGTGCTTTCTTTTTTGTTTTCTGTTATGATACAGAGCAACTTTTAAAACGATATTCTTAACATTTTATGCACAGAAAATGAGTTAAAATTCCTCTTTACTCATGGTGATAGTATATGAAATATAAAAGATACTAACCTGGTCAGTATTTTTAGACAAATACTCTGTGCGCTCTTGATTTTCCCTCTTTTCAGTTGCAGCTGTTATAGAAATAATCATTTCTAGAATCTATTTCGATTTAAAGTGCAGATGCTGAAAAAAACTACTGTAAGTTTTAATAAAGTAAGTTGCTCTGTTTTTAATGTTTCACCGTGTTGTCATACTTAATAACAATGGTCAGAAGGGACCTTTTGTTGGGATCTGGAGCCTGTCGGCCACCTTTCCACCAGCAGAGCGCGCCGTGGGTCTCCTGGGCTGGAGCCCTCTGCACACCTGAGGATCTTCAGCTCA